>QGMI01000115.1:0-63137 GCA_007821535.1 Lachnellula occidentalis | reverse complement strand
GCGAGAGGTTGGAGAGAGCGAGGAGGTTGCTGGATGGTGCTGGGAAGGCGGCGTAGGAGGTGAAGGTGAAGAAGAGGTTGTGTGCGGGATAGGATAGATGCCTCTGGTAGGCGTTGGAATGTCATGTTTTTGGATACTTCATGCTGGATTATCCGAAAGCCCGGCAACTATGGTAGAAATTCTTTTGGATAGAGAGAATAGTTGTGATAGTTGTGAAAACGACTGTCTTGGCGCTCTGAATCGAGGTAAGTACGTCGCAGGCCAGGTCAGGAGTTACTAGGTCATCAGCTTACCATCTGAAGTGCCATCCGGGTTAAACATCCCATCCCAGATATCTCCAGTCCACTTTAGTTTATATTCGCTCACATAAGTTGAGATATTCTTACATCTCAAAATCACTATTACATTCATATAGAATGAGAGGTTTGTTAAGTGTATTCATTGACCTTAATTACACACCCGAAGGCAGTTACGAAGGCTATAGAGAGGCTTAATTCGCTGGACAACGCAGTGGGATGTAAAAGATTCCTAGGGATATCTAGACCAGAAAGCACCCCACAAGAGCGTACTAAAGCGCATCGCAAATAAGAGAGATTCCGAAGTATCCATTGTCAATATCATCTCCCTAACAAGCTCTGTGCCGTTGAGGCTCTTTGTGAAAAATGCATTCCATCGAAGACGCCTGCTTCAGAAGCGAAAGCTCCATCCGCAAAACACGCCCCTGATGTGAAAAGACCGCAGAAACATCGCAACCAGAAAGAAAAGACATGGTCATCAGGTTCGCAGGATGGTGTATTTCGCAAATCGCATGATTTCGCAAAAAGACACTCGTTCTGCTTTTCATATCAACTCCCATCCCCTACCCATGCTGCAACCACACCACCAGCAACCCAGGTATACCAGTAGAAGCATATGAAATCGAAGCGAGAAGAGATCTATGACTCGGTTGCAGGCGCAGCTTCGGCCTCAACCTTTGGCTCCGCAGCAGCCTCAGTCTTCTCCTCGGTCTTCTCAGCCTCCTTGGGTGCCTCAGTAGCCGCTGCCTCGGGCTCACCACTATCTGAAGAAGTCCAGAGAGTAAGGTTGTCGCGGAGCAATTGCATAATAAGGGTGCTGTCACGGTAGGATTCCTCGGACAAAGAATCGAGCTCGGCGATAGCATCGTCGAAAGCTTGCTTGGCAAGGTGGCAGGCACGGTCTGGTGAGTTCAAGATCTCGTAGTAGAATACAGAGAAGTTGAGGGCCAGGCCAAGGCGAATGGGGTGGGTTGGGGTGAGCTCGGTTTGGGCGACATCGGTAGCATTCTGCCAGGCACAACATTAGACAATGGTCAGATCAAATTGCAAAAAGGCGCGCATTACCTTGTATGCCTCATGGGCGGCAGTGGCAGCAACCTTGCGCTTCTCGCCGGAAGCAAACTCAGCCAAGTAACGGTGATAATCACCCTTCCTAGATAATAACTTTTATTAGCAAAGGAGCCTTGGATGCGGCGCATTGTGGACCCATTGTAGCCGATAAGACATACATCTTGTGGTAGAAGACCTTGGACTCGCCAGACTCGGCCTTTGGGATCAAGGATTCATCCAAGACATCAAGGACGTCCTGGCAGACCTTCTCGAGCTCGGTCTCGATCTTTTGACGGTAATCGCGGATGGTCGAAACGTGCTTGTCGGTGCCTTTGGACTCCTCCTTCTGCTCGATCGACGAGATTATGCGCCAGGAAGCACGCCTAGTTCCGACAACGTTCTTATATGCGACGGACAAAAGGTTTCGCTCATCAACAGTGAGTTCTCCGCCCAGCTAGAATCACGCATGATCAGTTTGTGTCTTCCAGGGGAATCCTAGTATATAGCAAGATGGCGTACCTTGGCAACCTCCTTCATGTATGTGACCATCTCATCATATCTCTCAGCTTGCTCGCAGAGCCGAGCGAGGAAGGTCTTGCTGTGAGTTCGTCAGTGGATGTGACTATCAAATGGAGGATCATGGCGTTTTGACGCCGGACAAGGAGCTTTTTCGAACCTTTCACGCTATAAATAGAACACCGAGTCAGCAAAAGAGCCCTCAAGTACGATGGTTTTGTGGCTTGGGGATAGAAACGCGGTTGATAAGGAAGGCCATGGAGGGGAACAAAACAGGAACGGTGCGGCAGCGCAGGTAGAGGACTTACTTCGGTCGTCATCTTGCAAGAGTTGGTATGCAGTGAGTGCGTAGCAAATGTTCGTTAAGGAGTGGAACAATATGGGGGTCGGGAGGCTGAGGTTGGGTTGGGATGTTTACGTGTCGAAGCAAAGTAGACAAAAAGAGGTTCCACGGGACGATGTGACGATTGAGCGCCTGGGCGGCAGGCTGGCTGGCGACAGGAAGAGTTCGCTTACGGTGGCACGTGAAATTGAGATTGAAGAGCAGGTCAAAGTCCAACGACAATTCACCACTTCTTATGAGTGCCCAGGTACATAACTTTCAAAGTAGAATATGGCTCTGCGATGCTGAGGGAGTTATTGCTGCCGGTCACAATCGCACCTGCCAGTCCGACAATCTATTGGGAGAGGATATCACTTGAAGGTTTACTGAGCGGTTGGCCCTTCCTCTACAATTTGATTCGGCGTTTGATGAGCATCCCAAGAAGAGATCCTCTGCAACCATTTGTAATCACTGTGAGAACCATGAGAACCATAACAAGCATTGGCATGCTCGGGAGATCTCTACTTATTGCCTTTCTTTGTATACATGGACACGACATCGATACATATGCTACACAGAAAGAACGACCCCTTATCATCAACGCCAACCTATTTGCAAGGGTTTGTATTCCGTCGCATGTGCTGGCAGTGGTTTTGTCCAATGAAATCCTATCCTGCGGTTGCTTGCCCAACAAATACTGAACTGAGCATGGGACTGTGTGACGAGCTGGACAGCACAAGTTACTCATCAGTTTGAGGCGCCAAACAGTTGGTACTTTTTCTGATGGAAGATGAACCATGTGATAGCCCTGTACAAAAGACCCTTTGAGCCCCTCTTCAGCTTTTCCTTGTTTTCTTTACCAGAGATAGTATATTCTCTACAGTTGGTTACGGGTAGACCTGATATAAGCAATTTTTGGGACCAAAACTTCTTCTTCAGTTACATATTATTTCATAGCTATTTGGTGGTTCCAAAAGCAGCCGCGAGAGTTAAGGAAAACACCCAGGTCCCCTGTATGGTTGACAAAGTTCATGAACTACCCCCTCAAGACGGGAAATTATGATGTGCTGTCATTGCCAAGTACTCTTGCTTTTGGTGGCTAGTTTACAGTTACATGAAACTTGAACATTAAGAGTCTCTCACAAGTCAAGAAGTTCTTCATTGAAAACTCTATTCTGATTGCGCTAGGTTGTGTTGCTTAACTCAGGCTACGATCTGATGCTCATTCTTCTTTGCTAAGTTTCTCTTGCACATCCGAATACACACCTGTACCTAAGAATTCGAGTCCATTTCTCAACTGTAAAGCCTTACCACCTTTCTTCAAACGTCCTTGGAATCGAATTTCAGAGCAAGCATATCCCTACAAGATATGGCTCGATTCAAACAACGTTGGTATCTTTTGATGCCATAGCACTCTGTTCGATCATCGGGACTATCCATCTTTGGGCCTCTAAGGCGGTGATATATGCGATGACAAGAGCTACGAAAATACCGCCATCCCTCTGAAAACAATAGAGTCCTTTTTCTGCAGGATAGGTAAGTGAGCTGGTTGTAGTACACGCAGGTATGAATATGAATATCCAGGTCTTTCCCTGGTAAGGGTTGAGGATAGATCATTTGCGACGAATAAACTTTATAAGGGCAAGGAAAAGCAGAGCCAAATGGAGGGAGCCCTAGGTCACTTGTATTTTTGCTTTCGAAACAATTGGAAATGGGCTATCTTTTACCCAGGTGGATTTATGAAGACCATGATTTATGGAAGCCGACTAAAATTGGACCATGGGCCAAAGATTTACCTCGCATGTATAATACTTGACTTGGATAGGAAGGGATCATAGAATTCGTTACCAAGGAAGCTACTCTAATTGAGGCCGGCTGAATTACAGTGCTTTTCCCTACCCCAGACGAATCGAGGAGAGAATACCTATTCACGTGAACTGACTCCCTTTCCCTCTATAAAGAACGGCATGTGGAGATCTTGTTATGTTTAGCAAATGTGTATCATTAAGTAAAGGCTTAGAGAATCAATTTTCTTTAGGCTTATGGTTCTTCAGACATACCTTATGCTGTGGTTGGTTGTTTAGATAAAGTGAGTGATCCAAAATGGGTAAGATACTAACATTGCAGTTGAACGTAGAGTATTGTTACGAAGACCCTTGACTGAGAGATGTTTTAAAGGGACCAGCCATGACAAAAATAACGAGAATCAATGTCATTTCACGAATCTCTCATGGGAAAAACGGGAATTCCTATCCCACCTTTAGACGGTACAATACGGTACCTGAGTAAGGTAAGGTAGCTTTGACGCTTGTGGAACCGCGGCCGGCAAGGCTAGCCTAGCATGCTTGAGGACAGATTGTACTTTGCCCTCGAGCTCTAGAAGTTTCTGACCAAGCAACGACGATATCAGCTCCACGTTCCTTTGGCTGCCTGGTGATTTTTGGTTTTCTTCATATAGTTGTCAAATTCTTGCGACCTTCATTTGGAAGAGTTATCAGGTTACATGATCGATTCAAAATAAATCGGTACCTACGGTACAAAATTTGGTTTCCGACTCCCCCACCACAGCATGGAAAACGCATTCGCCCAGTCGACCTCTGAGGTCTTGAAGCACTTTCAAGTAGCAGAGACACAAGGTCTCACCGACTCGCAAATCGAAGCTTCAAGGGAGAAATATGGCCGCAATGGTAAGTCACATTTCACTTTGCGCCGAGCCCAATAGATTAATATCTAACACCCCTCCAGCCATCGCAGAAGACCCTCCTACTCCAATCTGGAAGCTCATTCTCGAACAATTCAAGGACCAGCTTGTCATTATTCTTCTCGGATCCGCCGCCATCTCTTTTGTCCTCGCTCTATTCGAGGAAGATGGTGGCTGGGCGGCCTTTGTTGATCCCGCAGTTGTACGTGCACCCATTCTAGAGCTTCGAACTTTCACTAATTATTGTTCCCAGATTCTCACAATTTTAGTTCTCAACGCCGTCGTTGGTGTCTCTCAGGAGAGCAGTGCAGAGAAGGCAATTGCAGCTTTACAAGAATACTCAGCAAACGAAGCCAAGGTTGTCCGAAATGGCCACGTTACAAGGGTTAAGGCAGAAGAACTAGTTCCTGGGGACATCATTTCGATTGCAGTGGGAGACAGAATCCCTGCAGATTGTAGAGTCCTTGCAATCCAGAGTAACAGTTTCGCAGTTGATCAGGCCATTCTCACCGGAGAAAGCGAGAGTGTTGGAAAGGATACAGATGTTGTGAAAGATTTGCAAGCCGTGAAGCAGGATCAGATCAACACTCTTTTCTCAGGAACAACGGTCGTTACGGGACATGCTACTGCTATTGTGGTTCTGACTGGTTCATCTACGGCTATCGGTGATATTCACGAGAGTATTGTGGCGCAAATCTCCGAGCCAACACCTTTGAAGCAAAAGCTCAACGACTTTGGTGATACATTGGCTAAGGTTATTTCACTCATCTGTATTGCAGTCTGGCTCATCAATATCCCTCACTTCAACGATCCGTCCCACGGGGGATGGGCAAAGGGAGCTATCTATTACCTCAAGATTGCTGTTTCTCTCGGTGTTGCCGCTATTCCAGAAGGTCTGGCTGTAGTCATCACAACATGTCTTGCCCTTGGTACGCGAAAAATGGCCGCAAAGAACGCAGTTGTACGCAGCTTGCCTTCTGTCGAGACCCTTGGTAGCTGCAGCGTAATATGCTCTGACAAGACTGGTACTTTGACCACGAATCAGATGAGTGTCAGCAAAGTTGTATATCTCAACGAGGATGGAAATGATTTGGAAGAGCTCGGTGTTGAAGGCACAACCTTCGCCCCAACTGGAAAGATCACGTCCAACGGTAAAGAGGTCACGGGTGCGGCTGGGAAGTCACGCACAATTTTCCAAATGATGGAGGTCGCTGCACTTTGCAACGATGCTCAATTGGCCTTAGACTCAAAAACTGGACAGTACACTAACGTCGGTGAACCGACTGAAGGAGCTCTTCGCGTTCTCGTGGAGAAGATTGGCACTAACGATAATGCACAAAACAAGGCGAGAGCCGGTCGTGCTGCTGAAGATTGTCTGCATCTTGCTAGCTCTTGGTACGAAAACAGAAGCCCTCGTCTCGCGACCTACGAATTTTCTAGGGACAGAAAGAGCATGTCAGTTCTCGTTGGGAACAAGACCCAGCAAAGACTACTTGTTAAAGGAGCCCCCGAAGCTATTATTGACCGCTGCACCCACACATTGGTTGGAGCGAACGGCAAGAGGGTCCCCATGTCCAAAAGCCTTTCCGATATCTTGTTGAAGGAAGTTGTTGACTATGGCAACAAAGGTCTCCGTGTGATTGCTCTTGCCAGCGTCGACGATGTTGCTTCCAACCCGGCTTTAAAGAACGCAAAATCCACTGAAGATTACCTGAAGCTCGAGCAAAATCTTACTCTACTTGGTCTTGTTGGCATGACAGATCCCCCACGTCCTGAGGTTGCCGGATCTATCCGCAAATGTAAGGAAGCTGGTATCCGAGTCATTGTTATCACTGGTGACAACCGCAACACCGCCGAGACTATCTGTCGACAAATTGGTGTATTTGGTCAAGATGAAGATCTAAGAGGTAAAAGTTACACAGGAAGAGAATTCGACAACCTCAGCGATTTTCAACAACTTGAAGCCGCAAAGACTGCCTCGCTCTTTTCTCGAGTTGAGCCAAGCCACAAGTCAAAGCTCGTTGACCTGCTCCAACAGCATGGCGAGGTTGTTGCTATGACTGGTGACGGTGTAAACGATGCTCCTGCCCTCAAGAAGGCCGATATTGGTGTTGCAATGGGTTCTGGAACCGATGTTTCGAAGCTGGCTTCTGACATGGTTCTCGCTGACAACAACTTCGCTACGATTGAGGTTGCCATTGAAGAAGGTCGCTCAATCTACAACAACACCCAGCAGTTCATCAGATATTTGATCTCTTCAAATATCGGTGAGGTCGTTTCTATCTTTTTGACAGCCGCGATCGGTATGCCAGAAGCTCTTATCCCGGTTCAACTCCTCTGGGTCAACCTCGTCACAGATGGTCTCCCAGCCACCGCTTTGTCATTCAACCCCCCTGACCACGATGTCATGAGAAGACAACCAAGAAAGCGCGATGAGCGTCTCATTGGCGGCTGGCTCTTCTTCCGCTACATGGTCATCGGCATCTACGTTGGTCTGGCAACAGTCGCCGGCTACGCCTGGTGGTTCATGTACAACGCCGAGGGACCCCAAATCAATTTCTGGCAACTGACTCACTTCCACAAGTGCTCTGCTCAGTTCCCGGAGATCGGCTGCCAGATGTTCTCGGACAATATGGCCAAGTCGGCTTCCACCGTCTCGTTGTCGATCCTAGTTGTCATTGAGATGCTTAACGCCATGAACGCTCTTTCGTCCAGCGAGTCACTTCTTACGCTCCCTCTATGGAAGAACATGATGCTTGTCTACGCTATTATCTTGTCGATGGCCCTGCACTTCGCTCTGCTCTACACCCCTGTCTTGCAAAGCCTCTTCTCCATTCTCCCAATGAACTGGAATGAGTGGCAAGCGGTCTTGGTGATCAGTGCACCTGTCATGTAAGTCACCCTTGTCTTCAGTTACCTGACTTCCAGACATATGCTAATGTGTGTGTCTTATAGTCTCATTGACGAAGTTTTGAAGCTCGTTGAGAGACAGCTCTTCATCCAGAAGACCAATGTTATTGAACCCAGAGCTAAGAGCGAATAGTCCAGGAAATGGTTAGGTAACAGGAAGCTGTACATTATTAGTAGACGGTAGATATAGAACGAGACAAATGCATTGATGAATTACTGCGATATTGCCTGCCGCATATATCGTTCCCGTTAGATTTACCAAGGCCATGGACTATGCAGCTATAATAAATGTCTGATCAAATAGCGACTCAGATCAGCACCTTTGCCATAGTAACTATCAGCTCTTCAATTACTGCTTTTATTAGCCTTCAAATACGCTAAACTTTCAATATCGCAACGCTTCGATTTCCGTTGATGGTTTTCATGCAATGTCCATTTGTCGTAAAGCTCTATGCCAGATCTAATGCTACACAGGATGAGCCTCCTTCCCTCAAGCCCAGTCCTGAACCATCACCCAATCGTCTCCCATCCCCTTAATCTTGTCTGCCCTTCAATAACCGCTTCGTGACCTTGTCCTTCTCGATGATATAGACGTGTGCACCCCAACCTGACAACGCATCTCTGTCCACCGCATTCAACAACGCCTGCGAAATAGTCTCAAAGAGGTCCTCTGGCGCCTGTAAATGTCCTTATTAGCGCTTCCTTTTTCAAAACTCAGCTACACCATAGGTGCACATACCAAATCCGGCTCCCAAAGCCCCTCACAGGTACCAAACAATTGATCACTCGCCGTCCCACTGACAATAAAATCCTTCGCAAAATCAATGCACCCAATACTATCAAAACCACAAATGAACGGCTTCCCACTCTTCTGATCCAAGCCCGCAACGACCGGACTAACGAAATAAGGCCCGAATCGCTTTTCGTACAGGCTGGAGCTGACCAGGTTGGCCATCGTCGAGGGCGAGATGTTGCGTTCTTCGCGCAGCCGGTACATGTTGACTTTGTAGCGGAAGAGATCCGAGACGGTCGAGACGTCGGTGGCGAGCCCGGTGAGGCCTAGGTAGACGTCGCCGTAGGGGAAGATCTTGGGGAAGTTGTTGGAGACGGTCATGGATTGGAGACCCAGGCGGAGATCGCAGGCTATGGCGACGCAGTCTTTGCCTACCATTGCTACGCAGGCGCCACCGTCTGGGGGAAGAGGTCAGATATATGGATAGGAGGGGGGAGGTGGGTGGGGGGAGGTACTGATTGAGAAGGGGGAGCTCTGCGAGGTTGATGGGTTAGCTATTGACTTGCTGGCTGTTGGATTTGATTGGGGCTGGCTTACCATTTTGACGGGATTGTTTTAGGTTTGGGTATCTTGGAAGGGGGGGGTATCGATTACGAGAAAGCTCTCTGGGTATTTCAAGAGCTCCTCAAGTGGTTGCGTTGCGAAAAGATGGAATTGATAATTCACAGGTGGACAAGCACTTACAGCAAGGTAGACACGGCTGTCGCGTTCACCAGAGGAAGCTGGAAAAGCTTGGACCACCCCGATATTGTTACTGTATCTCAGGCACCGAATGCTGAGCAACTTCAACTTTTACACGGAACTCCAAGATTCACTTCTTCTCTAGATTAAATTTCTGTCCTCTCGCAGACTTCTATTTCCCCATCGAAACCTATTCCGTCGAAAGCCAAAGCGATTGCTGTGTGTTTCCTGGGAAAGCTACTAACCTGTAACTGTTTCCACCCCGCCACGCTTCTTTGAATGACAAACATCGAAGTCCAGAGAAGGCAGAAGTCAACTTCATTGTAACTTTGAAGTCGGAGCTTCAGTCCTTTTAATAATCTCGATTCGCACCCACAACCAGCAACTTTAGCAATTCAACAGTCCCCAGTTCTCATCATGTCGACGTCGCATGTGGTGGTTATTGATACCTCCTTCAGAAGACATAACATCAAAGTCACACCTGGAAAGTACATGACGGATATTCTGGAGGAAGCATGCAAGAAGTTTGGCATTAAGTCCAGCAACTACGGTCTCAAGTAAGTTCATCAAACATGACAGCTTGGAACATGCCTAATAATATGCAGGCACGCCAACAAGCCCGTAGATCTGTCAAGAACGTTCCGGCAAACAGGCCTTACAACAGGCGCAAAGCTCGAGCTCGTCGTTGCGTCACGAACTCCCTCCGCAGTCTCTGTTGCCCTCCAAATACCAGAAGCTATGGCAGGCGGGGTTACAGGTAGCCGCCTGACGGACAAAGTCCCCAGCGATACAACATTATGGCGCATTCTACGGAAATTCGAGTCAACTGAGGGCACGAACCTGAACTTTACGGGTCGAGGAGTCACAAATCTGGAAAACGGTGCTACGGGGGCTGGAACAATTGTTTACGAGATGCCTGTTTTGAATATCATGGGGCGCGAGTTAGGATCTTTTGGAGACCTGCAAAAGACACTGGCGCAGTTGGGAGTCAACAGTGGAAGTTGTCTTATCAGGCTAAATTTCAAGAAGACACCACAACCTCTTCAAGAAGCTATGACGGAAATTCAGCAATACTTCAGGGAAGAAGAGACGCCTGCTGATTCGGAGATGAAAGGCGTAGAAGTTAGTCCTTTGCAGGAAGTGGACAGCATCACGGAGGGTATCTCCAGAATATCTTCACAAGAAACTACACCCAGTCGAGACGTGGAGATGGCTGCAGATGAGCAACCCGATCTACTTCAAAATACACCCCTCACACCATCAAAGCGACCTGCGCCAGACGCCACGCCAGAACCAAAGCAAGAAGAGGAAATTCTTGGTCCTAATCAGCGTCCCATCTCCATCTTCTCCCCTCCCTCTTCCGATACACCTAAAGCTGCACTATTGCCGCATAACGAAGACGACTTTGAAGCAACTATTCGTCACGCTAAAGCACACCAACAAAACCTTCTAAACAGATCTCGCAACCAAAAGCTCCTATCAGACGCAGAGACTGAGCAGGCAGAGCAGGAGAAAGCTGCAAAACTAGCGAAGATGAAAGAGGTCAAGATCAAAGTCCGCTTCCCCGACCAATCGAGCGTTGTCTCTAAGTTCACCGCAACAGACACGGGCGATGATCTGTACAACAGTGTTACGGGCGTCATTGTAGCTGAGGATCAGCCATTCAAGCTTGTCTACAATGACAAGGGCGTACAGACTGTTCCAAGGAGCCCGAAGAAGCTGATTAAGGACCTTGGATTTGAGGGCAGTGTTCTGGTTAATTTTGTCTGGGAGGATTCTGCAAGTGATGATTCGAGGAAGGGTTCGACTCTGAAGCCGCAATATGCACAGAAGGCGCAGGCCCTTCCCATTCCTGTAGTTGCTAGTGTGGTACAGGAGGAAGCTGGCCCCTCTGCTTCAGAGAAAGGCAAGGAGAAGGAGAATTCGGGTGGTGGTGCGGGTCCGAAGTTGAAGGGTGCTATGCCGAAATGGCTTGCAAAGGGGCTTCAGAAGAAATGAGATAAGTGAGCGCATAGCGTTGATGATGGACGATGTTATGAGCATTAGATGATGTTCTACGGCGGGGTTTTGATTAGCATCTTTAAGACAGGGCATAGCAAGGAGTTTTGAGGTAGGGTTAGTTTGATAGTAGATGTTCAGATCCAGCAGTTGCTGATGCGAATATTCAAGTTCATAAGCGACAATAGAAACTTTTTAGTTGGACGTTGTCGTCTTGAAGTGCGCAGATGAGGGGAAATGGCATTTGCTTCCAAAGCCAAAAAATCTCTCATTCTTGCTGAAGCACTGCACTAATCCAAGAGCAAGTCACGTAGTCGCATCCGATTATAAGAAATGTTTGTGAAGTTGTTTCATTGCCTCTGAATTCCATGCTGATCTAGCTAGCCATCTTCAAATGAAGCCAAGCATCCATCCACGGTCGTTTTACTTTTCAAATAATCACAACTCCAATCCCATCCATGCGGCAACCATAGGTATCATCGAATGCGAAGAGATCTAGTGGCCAGCCCGTCTGGACTCAGCAATGACACCCTGTAGCTCATCAACCTTGGCCTTGGCACGGCCGAAAGTACCCAGCTATACCGATTGTCAGAGACCGCTTTATGATTGCGCAAGGGGAGTAGGATAGGGTAAGATGAGAACATACACGCTTCTTCGCGAGCTTACGCGCGCGCTTGTCCTTGCTGTTGCGCAGGAGTTCGATAACACGACGCTCGTATGGTGCGAGTCTGCATTGATTCCAGACCGATTAGCTCAATCCAATTAAATGCCTTCTTGGGGGGAAGAAAGAAGAGAACATACCCAGAAACCTCCTTGACAATCTCCCTCACAAATTGAGTCCTCTTGCTGAGGTGTCCCTTGGTCCTGCTGACTCTGGGCTTGGTGACTCGTGCCTCGGTTTTCTACACATTTCGAAAAGATAAAAGGTTAGCCCGTTGAGTCCATCTTCAATGGGAAAGAGAAGATCCTCCAAGAGGTGAGACGGGCTTGTGAACGTACGTGTCCCTTGTTGAGGCCAACGATCAGGCCGCTGCGTTCCTTGCGTTCTGGTGCCATCTTGTTGTCGAAGATGTTGTCGATAGTCGTGGGAGCGGAAGGGGAGGAAAAGTTCGAGGTGGGATTTTTGATGGGGTTTGCGAACCGATTGTGTGGTCATGTGATGGAGCTACTGGATCTAAGGCCAGCACTAGCGGCTCAAGGGGAGCGGACGGTGTGGAGTGGATTAGAACGACGACCAGTTTCATTACCATCAAGGAGAAAAATTTGACAAGAGACTTCACAATTGTCTATATATGTAACATTTCAGTGTCGACTCGAGGTCTTCACGAACTTTTTCTACCAATGGTCATCCATTCCAAGCAATGTCCTGAGAGCTTCTCGCCTTCCGCTGTTCGGAGTGCTATTGTACGGTACCTGCCCTGCCAATAGCGAACTCGGTGTCTTGATATTTTATATTATTATTTCTCTCCCTTCTCTTCCTTAGTGGCTCGCAATTCCCTGTTTCCGTCTTACATACCGATAATCTCCATGTTTCGTCCTGCAGTCAATCTAGCCGTGACCGACCCATCCACTGCGTATCTGCAAAGTGCCTTCTTGTACACAGAAGAGTGCATGTGCAGTAATATATCCTTCTTTGACTTTGATGAACCTCCACTAGGTGGTGTGGATAAAGTCAATCAAAGGATTTAGACAACTGCACATGCATCTTTCACGGTACCAGCTGCCTCCACTTTTGTTACGGCTATTATCGATGGGCATTAACTTGTTCAGTTGTTCTGCGCTGTTTCTCATCTATGAAGCTCTATCAAACACCACTCGTAGAGTGACGACGGGTGGGTACATTGATCCATCCCCGGGATAGAGGCCTTGGAATCGAAGGGCAAGAAGACGCGTGGCAGTGCTGCATTCTCCGACTTCTAACAAATCCATTCCTATAAACATGAATGTTGCCTTGTTTGGTTGTCTTGCGCTGTTGTACAGTGCTAACGTGTACATACGTCGTTCGTCTGCAGGGACAGGCTGTATTACCATCAACTTTGGAGCTAGAAAACTCTGGTCCCAATACTCGCTTCCTCTATGCATACACATTCTGTCATAATGCGAGGGAGTTGAAGTGAATACCTATTTCGATATCTCCTCCAGTCTTCACTTCAACATCAAGACTCACATCCAAGCTTCCCCTCTCAATAAAACCTCAACTCAATTCAAACACCACCTCTCTTCCTAGTTCCAACCTCTCAAACTCCAAAAGCTATCAATTACCATGTCCACCTTTAACATTCTCATCCTGGCTCTCACAGTCCTCTCGGCCCTCACATCCGCTCTGCCAACCAACTCAAACGCCACTGCATGCGCCCAAACTGCTGGCTTCACCATCAACGGCTTCTTCACCTTCGCCCCCGCCTCCGACAACACCCACTTCCCCGTCGTCGCCTTCAAATTTGCCAACAACGCCAACTCCACTTCCACCACCCAATGCACGCACAGCGGAGCCGTCAATGCTTCAGCAACCCTGGTTTGCAATGATGGAAACGCTGTATTCAAGTGGACTGGAAGAAAGCTTACAGTCGGCATTGAGCGCATTCCCTGCTTGGCGGATCCAAGTGGTGAGACTTCAGCTTTTGGGGATCTCAATGTGGGCGTGTACTGCTATCCGAGTCCGCCGCAGTTGCCGAATGGTGCTGGTACTACGTGCCAGACTCCCACTGGTAGTATTTCGGGATCGTTCTCGAGGGGAACTCTTGATCCTTAGAGAGACGTGGTGGAGATGAAGGGAATGGATTTCAGTTGATTGGGGAGCGTTAAAGGCGTCTGTTTCTATAAGGCAGTTGCATTCCTTTACCAAGGTACTTAATGAGTCTCAGCAGGCTATAGAGAGGTTGTTTCTTCTGACGGCGTTGGCTGTATTGAGGGTTTGCTGAGGTGAGCGATAATTCTTTGTGCGAACATGAAAGTTTCACACAGCAATGCACTGTGCATGGCATTTCAGTAACATACTTCATAGAGTACGGCTGAAATGGAAGGAAATCAAAAGCGAAAAACTGAGACGAGACTAATATTAAGTTCTTCACATACTCATGATTCTTAACTTTCTGCTACTTTTGCTGCACCCTTTTCTTCTTCTCTTCTTCTCTAAAAGTTTTCTTGCAATACACTCTTCGATTGATTGGCTCAGGCAGCTAGGACATTCAAGCATTTCTTGGCTGTATACATCACAGCTTCATTCCTTCCTTTCTTCTTACTTCTCCCTTACAAACTCCCCCTTTGCCTCCATCTCAGCCAGCACCCGATCCGCAGTCCTAAATGCCTCCATACCGGCAGGCATACCGCAATAAGCTCTATATTTCTCATCAGTATCCATTCATCCAGGCTCTTTCCCTTCACTGCACTCCACTCCACGCCACTCCCCCCGCTCAATTTCCTTCCATAAACCTAGAGCTGGAGCAGAACAAAAGCAAAGTAGATGGGGAAAAGGAAGGAGCATACGTACGTAGCCTGTAACAAACACTCCCGAATCTCAACCTCACTCGCCCCATTCCTCACCGCGCCCCTAACATGCGTTCCCAACTCAGTCCATTTCCCCAACGCCGTAAGCATGCCCAGATTCAAAAAAGACCTAGTCTTCAGCTCCAAACCCGGGCGAGTCCAGATGGTGCCCCAAGCTGCTTCCTATTCGGCAGTAGATATCAATTAACACAATCCTTGGTATACTTGATTGGAAGACTCGAAATTCAATTATTTAATTTATTATGAAAGGGAGTGAAGGATAGGCAGAGAGGTTGAAAAATGGAATTGGCATACTGTAGCGTATTGCTGTAACGGTCTCAAGAAATCACTACTTCCTTTTTCAAGCGACGCAGCTACATATTCCTCCCCGACGACTTTCTTCCGCATCTCGTAGCCCTGTTGGTATAGTTCTTTGTGGGCCGGGGTGTCCATGTTGTTTTCTTTTAGCGGGGTGCTGAAATCTGCTTTATTCTAGGATAGTTTGGTTTTCGTGTTAGAGAATGAGTTTCTTATCAACCGAGTAGGGAGGAAATGGGAATGGGGCAAGGGGAAGGAGGGGTGGCATGGGATGGATGGGTATATACGGTAGGACGGAATTGTTCTGTTCCTGGTGGGTATAGGTTTGGTGATCCTGAGGTAGGACCGTAGGCAGAGCCGGAAGGGTTGGGAAGCATGGTTTGTTTCGTTTTCTTGTCTTGTTTACTTATACTGATATAATAATATCAGGTGCTCTCGGATTGATCTGAAGGTTGGAGATGGAATGGTTAATGTTGTTCCGAAACCGGAAGGTGAAAGTACTCTATAGTTAGAAGTGACGTGGTGACCAAAGCCAAGGTTGACATTCCAGTGCGGGGAAGTGCTTCGCCCCAGACTTTCCACAACGGCTTCAAAGTCTTTTTTGACGTCTGCACTTCTTTCTTCCTCCCTTCACATTTACTAATAATTGTTGAAGGGTCCAGGATTAGAGCACAAGGAGCCAAGAATCATCACGAACTGCACAAGCCTTTATGGTTGTCTTCATTGATTGTATTAAAAAATCGCTATGGATTATATTCTTACATCTAGGAAATCCTCTTGCACGTCAAGGAGTTCCGGACATCCAACCAATCAACGAGAACAACACAACGAGAAACCAAATCTAAAATCTATACATCTATCTGTCCTGTACGTCTCGCAGTCTCATCTTGAAATTCTAGCAATCTCTTTGCTCATCAGTCTCCTATGATCTATGTTTCATCTCGGGTATGGTACGTTCCTTCTTTATGCAGTTGGCTTGAGGGTCATTGGTGTCTGTTGAGTAGTCTCATCGAAAGGAACACCGAGCTCGAAAAGCTTCGTGATAACGGCAGCGAAATCCTTGTGGAAAAGTGCCTCGTCCTTGGCATATTTGTCGACCCATTGCTTGAAAGCCTTGTCAGAAACAAGCGCCATGTCGGTAGGAAGCATCATTAGGGTCTTGGTGGTCTTGTCTTCGTACTATTGAGTGTTAGTGGCATTTCATACTCCTCTGAACTTGTTCACATACCTGCTTAGGACCATTCCACTTCTTCCATTGCCACTTCTCGTTCAAAAGGAGCTTGTAGAAATCGTTGGTCACAACGGTTGGAGAGAAAGTCCATGGACCATCGAAACCGCTGCGGTCAGTGTGGCAACGACCTAAAGCGTGTGCTCCAGATAGGGCAACAATCTCCTGGTCGTTGAATCCCATACGGCCAAAGATAGCACGCAAGTGCTTGTTTCCTTGCGAAGCATCTGGGAGACGTCCATCGGGTGTGCAAGCTGCAATGTCCTTATCCATGCGGCCAGGTCTGTAGGGGATGGTGGGGCCTTGCATTTCTTGGATGGCGCAAATACCAGCGAGGATCCAGAGATCAGAGTAAGTCATCCAAGGGAACTTGGCTATTCATATTATCAGCACAACTCGGTTCAACCTCGAATTGAGTAGACCTACCCTTGACCGGCGCCAGGAAGTCTCGCGCAGCGACCAAACCAGCATTGGCACCATGGTCACCCTCGGGGGCAAATCTCATGGTAGCACCATTACTTCCACCAGTACCTGTCTCCTTATCATACGTTCCTGACGCATGCCACGCCAATCTCACCAAGACCGGGCCATAGCTGCCATCATCGTAATCGTCTTTCTCCTGCAACAGGGTCGCAATCTCATTGTACACCTTCTGGTAATCCTCCTGCGTTGGCACAAAGACACCCGTGGTTTCACTGGCAGATCCAGAGAGGAAGGAGCCGTTGCCTTGTGAGTAGTAATAGTAGCCGGCGCCGCCTGCAATGGCAAGAGCTCCGATACCAAGGATCAGGCCAGTGGATGAAGATTTAGCTGCTGGTTCGGAGGCATATCCGCGTCGGGACTGCTGGCGGAAAGTCTGACGGGGAAGAGAGAAAGCTGTGTTGCGGGAAGAGGTCTTGAAAGCTGATGTGGCGGGCGTAGATCGGAAGGCCGCTCTGGCAAAGGTGCGTGTAGCTGCAGTGGCCATTATGAAACTTGATATCAGATCAGAGAAAGAACGTCGGCTTGACAAAGTGGCGTGTACTGAGGGAATTGTCAAGGGAAAATCTTGGAGGTTTCTGAGGATGAAAAGCGAAAAGTGGGAGACAGAGGGAGAGATAGCACCGGTACTGAGTCAAAGTGTACGGGTTCAAGATTATTTTCCGGGTCTACATCTCGGCTCTCTGATAAACGGACTATTGCGGGTCGTCGACGAAGTATATCGGCCAATCACATGCTGTCCGAGTAATGTAATCGTAAGGTGGGATTTCATAATCAAACAGTGTCGGTACGATTACTGACAAATGCAATATCTCTTCTACTACCTCCATGCTTCTGTAGATGTCTGCTAAATCCATGTTTATCATTGAAGTGGTTAGGGCGAGGCTGAAGATTTTCATCTTTACTTATTCCGAGGCTCGTTCCTCTCAAGTGGCGGTTTTGCAACAAGACAATATGATTGGTCATGGTAAATAAGTGCCTGATCATTGGCTTGAACTATCCGTGCCCCGCTTCTTCGAGGTTTGGAGCTTGAGCTCGAGCCTCAAGGGTATACGAACAGGCTGGCAGGAAGGCTGGCAGAACCGAGGTCTGTCCCCAAGACCAGAGCTGGACTGTCTAGCATTGTGCGACTCGAGATAGGAGGACTACAGCTGCTTTCGTGGTACTTTTATGTTCCCATGTAGCATCTCGTCCACTTAAGATCCTGGTATAAGTCATGGACCCCTCAAAGCGTTTGCTTTTCTTCAGCTCTTGTCGGATGTATCTTGAGCGCATTCGTTCTCATCCCTTCACCTCTCACGCTCAATGATATCATCTCTTCCTAGTGGGCGTGTCCCATCATTCAAGACCATAGCCTCTCTATGTCGCCTCCGAATCCCCTCCTCCATAGAACTTTGCTCTCTCCGCCGTCGACCTTCCACAAACATCCCATCGAAATCCTCTCCTGCAGTTCCCTCCCCATTGATCATCCGGACGTCCCTAGGGCTCGGTACATCCCACTCAAAGTCCATAGGTAGAAGTTTCACCTTACAAAGTAGTCTCCTCGCTGTCGGGTCCCTGATGAGTGGTAGCGTGAGCTCCGTCAATCGATTCCTTGTACGAAGTGACTCTAGAAAATTAATCTGTCGTTCCCTGTCATCGCTACCCCAAGGTTCTTTCGCCAGCCAACGCTCAATAAACCGTGCCTTCACCAGACCTTCCGGTCCAGATTTGTCCACCAGCTGCGTGAGAATCAACAAGCAGCCTTGTTCAGCAACGTCACGGAGTAGCCAATTATCCCACTCAGTATCATGTTCTGCGTGTTCGTAATCCGTCAGGGAATATTCGAGGGACTTCACGAGGGCAGCGTATGTGCCCGGCTCGTCGATTATGCTGGCAGCGGCTGAGTATTCTAGTAAGTTGAGTGGTGGTCATGTGTAAGATGATGGAACTTACGGCTGTTCAGCATCATAGTCAAAGTCCTGATGCCCTTTTCCCTTACATCGTGATCCGGCTGGGTGATATGCCATAACAATGCATTTATGGTTGCTTTATCATGAAGGGCGCGCTCGCAGATGATTATTGAGGCTGTTTCTTGAATACTGTAGTTTGGGCTATAGAGTAGCTTGTCTAAAGTACCCAGCTTCAAGGAATCCTCGACATCCTGGGTGATATATTGAGGCTCGTTCTCGCTTTTTGGTTCGAGGGCGGCATCGCGATACTTGATGAGCAGGCTCCGCATGAGCCAGACGACAGCACCGGTGGAAACTCCAAGTCCTAGAAGCAAAAGTCGGTTTTGCCCAGTGGGCGAGAGCCCAGCCATTTTGTCGAAACTACATTCGTAGTTGAAAGAGGCTGTGTGGAGGGGTCATTTTCTGGAAGCTGTTCTTTCCGAGTTGAATTTGGAGCTGCTGGGGACAAATTAGCTCACCGCCCGATTCTGCCGCCAAGACTTTCCCGATAAGCGACTACTATCAGAAAATGTTCAAAAAGTTTTGAAGTACCAGCAACACAAGACAATTTAAAATGCCTCCCTCCCAACTTAAGAGGTTGAAAGCATCTCTGCGCGAGCAAGGAGTTGTTGGACCACAAAAGTCTAAGAAGGAAAGAAAACAGAATGCGCAAAACGGAGTCAACAAGGAAAAGAGGGTCCACAAGAAGGTGGCTCTCGAGGGGATCCGAGAACAGTTCAACCCGTTCGAATTCAAGCTTGCTGGAAAGGCCCCCAAGTTCGAGGTTACAACAAACAGGAAAACAAGCGCAGTTGTGAGAAGACCAGGTGTGGCGAAGGGACTGGCTGAAGAGAGGGTGAGTTACAAGAGTAGCAGTGCGCATCTACATTTGCTAATAAACTTTTCACAGTTAGCTAAAGCCTACGAAGAAGATGTACATCGTAGGAAAAAGGTGGGAGGTATTTTGGACAAGCGTTTTGGAGAGAATGATCCCACAATGGCCCCAGAAGACAAGATGCTAGAACGATTTACATTGGAAAAGCAACGCCGACACAAGAACAGTTCTGCTTTCGACTTGGAGGATGATGATACGCCCGGGGCGCTCACACATATGGGAAAGTCACTTTCTCTGGATGGCCCGGCTCTTAAAGACGATTTCGATGAGAAGGATTTAGAGCTATCAGACGAAGAGGACCACCCTTCAGACGATGAGCGGACACGGAAACGTAGAAGGTCGTCTGCTGGAGAAGAAGAGGAGGATGAGGAGGACGATGAAGAACGGCCAGAACGGAAGAAATCGAAGCAGGAGGTCATGAAGGAATTGATTGCCAAGTCTAAACTTCACAAGTACGAACGCCAGGCTACTAAGGATGATGACGAGGACCTGCGAGAGGAGCTAGATCTGGAGATGTCGGATATTCATGCACTCTTACGAGGAGCTATTCCCAAGTCGCAACCTCCGCCACCAGCACCAGGTCCAGGAATGAACCCAGATCGTGCAGCATTGCTCAGCGGAACGGATCAAGTCAAGCTTGACAAAAACTATGACTTAGGGTTGAGACAGATGGCTCAAGACAAGCGATCTCAACCAACGGAAAGAACCAAGACAGAAGATGAGAGGATTGAAGAGGAATCGAGGAAGCTGCAAGAGTTGGAGGCGAAGCGACAACGTCGAATGGAAGGCGCCCCAGAAAGTAGCGACGAAGAAGATTCTGCGGACAATGACCAGGATGAGGAGGAGGAAGATTTTGGACTTGGTTCCGGCCTCAAAGCCCGTCCAACGGCGACAGAGATAGGAGTCGAAGACGAGGATGATTTCCTCATTGACGATGATTTGGTAGCCAGCGGCTCAGATTTGGAGCTCTCGGAAGGCGATTCGTCTGACGAAGAAGCAGAGGAAGTGGATAATGATGAAGAAGATACGGACTTTCTGAAAAGTCTACTCACGGAAGAGGAGGCCAGACGACCCGAGTTCCTCACAGGCGCCAACGGACCGCTACCGGAGGCGCAAATACCTGAACAAAATGGCGTGAACGGGGATTTAGCTTATACCTTCAAATGTCCCCAGTCCCATGAAGAGCTTCTGCAGATCACGAAGGGAGTATCAGTGTTGGACTTACCAATTGTTGTACAGCGAATCAGGGCTCTCTACCACCCAAAGCTCAACAGCGAGAACAAGGCGAAATTGGGAAACTTTGCCGTATCTCTTGTAGATCACATATCCTATCTTGCAAATCAACCGCAACAACCTCCATTTCTAATCTTAGAGATCCTTATTCGACACATCCACTCGTTGGCAAAGACTTACCCCGTCGAGATCGGAAATACGTTTAGAAGCCATCTCCAAGCGTTTAGCGAATCACGATCTTTGTCTCCAACTGCGGGAGACTTGGTGATTCTCACTGCCATCGGCACTGTTTTTCCAACCTCGGATCATTTCCACCAAGTCGTTACTCCAGCTATTTTGACCATGAGTCGATATCTCGGCTTAAAGATACCTCAGACTCTATCAGACTATGCTACAGGAGCGTATTTTTGCACGCTATGTCTGCAGTACCAGCGGATATCAAAACGATATGTTCCGGAAGTGATGAACTTTATCGAGAATACGCTCTGTGTGTTGGCACCAACAAAGCTTACAAGACTGCCTGGAAGCTTTCCATATCATGAGCCAAAGACCCCAGTCAGAATAACCGGTAGTTCAAAATCGGCCAGGCGACTTACAATATACGACTGTGATTCGCAAGAACTTTCGGGCGACGATGAAACATCACTCAAAGCAGCCCTGCTAGAAACGAATCTCAGTCTTCTCGAGGCAGCTGCAGATACCTGGGTGGACAAGTCATCATTCACGGAAGTCTTCACACCCGCCATCAAGGTCCTACAGCACCTCTCAAGCAAGACCTGCCGCCCCACACTCTCCCCAGTTACACAAGCTCATCTCACCAAACTTACCCAAAAACTCACCATCCTCCTCAAAAATGCACACATGACCCGTCGCCCCCTAGAACTACACCATCACCGTCCACTTGCCATCAAGACCGCAATCCCCAAATTCGAAGAATCTTACAACCCAGACAAGAAACACTACGACGCAGACAAAGAACGCGTCGACGCCGCGAAGCTGAGGAAGGAATTCAAGCACGAGAAGAAGGGCGCAATGAGAGAGCTACGTAAGGATGCGGCTGTTGTTGCGAGAGAGAGTCTTCGGGAGAAGAGGGAGAGGGATGCGGCGTACGAGAAGAAGTATAAGAGGCTCGTGGCGGAGATTCAGGGAGAGGAGGGACATGAAGCGAAGGCGTATGAGAGGGAGAAGGAGTGGCGGAAGAAGGGGAAGAAATGAGTGTGAACTTCTGGAAATGGCGTTGGATATCTTTGTATGGTATGGAAAAGTATCAGGATCTTGTGAAGTAAGTGAGGGCTCTTCGTCAGACGATCTCTTTCGGCTCATACTGTGGAGGTGGTGCCCAATCGATACGAAAAGACGACCAAATGTATTGCTCCCAAAATGGTCTGTCTCATCTTAGATCAGATATTTAAGGGTCTTGCTGGTCACTTAATGATTGTGAGGGCCATTTCATTCTTCAAACCCAGGGTTTCTTTATTGTTCCACGACTACCAATTGTACTCCCAACTGTTCATGGATGGGCTGGATATTATCCAACTTCGCGCGGACACTCGTCTTGCAACCTCATCTCTCCAACACTGGAAAGCGCGACGCACTTTCAAAACAACGTCAAGTTCCTTGTTTTTTGTATAAAACATTCAAGAATGAATGGAACTTGTGATCAGAAGGACATGTTTTGAAAACTAAGCCAGCTTATAGAAAGCGGAGCATATTCAGGGGGGGTTTCGCATATTACCAAGCCTCTCAACAAACTACAACTCTTCTTGTTTTTCTTCTTATACAAGTAATATTTTGGCATTCTTTGATTAGTATACCTACTGCTGCAAGTGCCTACGCTCTCTCACTTTAGATTTCGCCACTCGCGCCGTCCTTTCTTCTTTTCCCACTTGTCCTTGCGTTTGCGACCTATGTAAACTCGAAATGGTTTCCTCCTCTCAAATACGCAACGAGTGCCTCGTCAACTGGAAGCCGCTTCGACAATCATCCAGCCATGCCGAGACAACGTCTCCTGAGAGCTTTAGAGGGGGCACACCCACCCCGTTAACCTACCAAGAGGCTTCGGACAGCCTGCGATTTGTGTCGCCAATCTTGGATCAAATGCTCTGGAGGGAGCACATGCCAGAGATGTGCAGGTAATGGGTTTACATGCAACTATGGCGTATTGATGAGGCATGGACGGACCAAAGCAACTGCCACAACCTCTTTGTCCGCCAGTAGGACGTGGGGTAAGTCTGCAATTCCGTACGCGGAAAGAACGACCCGGAACGCGGAGGCGCCTAGCTTCGCCCCTTTATTGTTTTGCAGCTCTAGAGGCACGCGCCTTGAAAGCCCCCGCCAAGACGAATGCAACAGCTCCTGCAGCAAGAAAGGAGGCCGAAAAAATAATTCCGCCGCTAAACTTGTTCTCTGCAACATTGATTATTGTCCCGGCAATTGGGTTTCCGATCAAAAGGCCCATGGCGGAAAAGCAGAACGACATCCCAATCCAAGTTCCAACAACGTGTAACCCCGGGGCGAAACCAGCTATGACGGTCGGCGGCAACGATACCACAGCTCCGGAGATAAATCCATAAAAGATGCAGAATACAACGAGTCCGCCTAGATTATCGACCGCCAGCCAGCAGAAAGCGATAATAGCGGACATGAGCGAGGCAACGGTAATGACTTGAAGCGAGCCGAACCTGTCTGCCAACAAACCGGGAAGGATACGTCCAAAGACTGAAGCACCATTCAACACCGCCAGCATATAAAACGACAAGTCCTCTTTGATCCCCAGTTGGCGCTCCGCATAGATGATGGCATAGAAGAACGGTATGTAGAGCCCAACGAATGCGAAGAATAGCCCGAGGTTGAACACCATATAAGGCAGCGACCGCAGCGCAGCGGGATCAATCATGCGGCGAGACTTCTTCGGTGGCGGTAGACGCGTCTTCATGATCAGTATACTTACAAGCAGCGTCGCTAGTGCAATGAAGCCGATAATCCTCGTTGCCCACGCAAAGCCTATCTGCGGCTGCAGCTTGTGGAACACCACGGGGTAGATTACACTTCCGATACTACCTCCCGCTGCAGTGATGCCCATGGTAAGTGCGCGTTTGGTCGTGAAATACGTGGCTACTATGGCGATGGAGGGCAAAAATAAGCAGCCGGCTCCGAGACCCGTGACTACTCCTTGAGCGAGGAAGAGCTGCCAGTATTGTGTTGCGAGGGAGGTCATCATCATGCCCAAGACGACGAGGAAGGTCCCGGTGAGTATTAGGGCATGAAAGTAGCCTCGGTCGAATATGGGGCCGGCGATGAAGCTGAAGAAGACTCTGGGGGAGGAGTTAGTACAAGCTTCAGAGCAAATTGATGCACGGGAATGTCTTGGTCGTCTGAGACGCCTTTTGAAAGTACCCCAAGGGAGAAATCTTGGATTGGAAGTCAACTTACAAAAGGAAGCCTTGAAAGGTGCCGATCCAGGAGATTTGAGACGAGCTGTGCGTTAATAGGAGGTGTTGCTCATAAAACGCTTGATATGCGCCGAAAGTGTTGATTATACCCCTATGGACTTTCATTAGAACGTTACAGATGGTTCCTGGAATGACACTTTCTTACCATGAGTTGAAGAATAGCAAGTGTGCACCAAGAACCTGGAGCCAGGCTTGTGCTCCGCCATTTGGAGGAGGTGGTGGCCCTTGCGGCTGGGGTAACGGTTGGGCCTCCAAAATGCCATCAGAGTTATCCCCTTGAGTTTCTTCCTTGTCATTCATGCTCTAGTCCTGTATATAGAAGCCGTTAATAATTCAGGAGTGTTATTACATCTGGACCACGTGACACATCAGAATCAAATATAAGTGAGAGGAAGAAGCAAAGTCCAGAGCTACCTATATAAAACCTAGATCCAGGCATTGTTAGTAATCACACTGATACTTCAGTTTTGATGAAGGTTCCGAGGAGATCAAGAGGTACAGATGTACTCCGTAAGCCCTTCTCGTAGAGCGGAGGAATGGACTTACTCAAATAGGAAGTCGAAGCCGAGCGAACCTCTTGATTTGACTCTTTTTACGAACGACTAGAGCATGAGGCAACTTTATGATTCGCTCAGCGCATACGAAAAGCTTCACGACCATAATGGATTGAAGAAGAATGGCAATAGATTGACAAACAAAGCGCAAAAATAGTGGCAAAAAGTGACAATTAATTGACAGAAGAGGGTTCGGCAAAGGGAAGGGAAACCCACGTGAGCTCGTCTCGCTTATTCAAATAAACTCGCTTACGGAGGTAGTCCCTAGCAGCAACCTTATTATTGCATCAAACAAAACACCATGTAAAAGCGAAAAAGAGCATCCCCAACGCAAAAGGAAAGCTTCACGACCACAACGAGTGTAAAATAATGGCAAAAAGATGACAATTGCTTCACATTGGAGAAACAGTGGATCGAACACTGGGCTTCATCGAATCTTATCATTGTATTACTACAACTTCATGCAAACGAGGCACTCTACCACTGGAAGATGTTAGTTACGCATTCAATGACTTGGGAGTATGGTAGTAATTACCTGAGTTACATCCCCGGATATATGGTATTTTTGAGTGCAAATCTAACTATTTCCATAGATATCGTATAAGGTTATGGCAGGTCCACACCCAAACTCTTAGCGAAGTATGGTATCACTTGAAACTATAGTTAAAACACCACCTACGTCTATATTCTTCTTCTTCATATTACTATACCTATATTATATCTAGTTTCATCGCTTGCATAGAATGTTATAGAGCTCTCTATTGTCGATTCGACATTCCCTAGCCCTAATATTCTATATCGCGCTAGAGGGGGCCGGGGCATATAGTGCGAGAAGCTGACATTTTCAGCGATCAAATCGAAAATCTTGAATAATTAGAGCATGAGTCAACTTTATGATTCGCTGAGCGACCTCTTGAAATACGAGTTGAAGGATGCGGGGTAGTAGTACGAATATTTAGATGAAGACGAATTGTCACGCTCCATCGCAGAAAACGCAGCGTTTTATGTCGGGTCTACCATTATTTGATCAACGCATTTCCGTGTCGCAATATGCACATGATGTAAGGTAGGGAAGTATTGCAACGTCGGGATGAGATGAGTAGGTAATATTTGATGAAAAGGGGAGCCGTTCGCTTAACCTCGGCGGGGCTCTTCAGGTCCGTCCCATAGGCGAAGTTTATTTGGCAGTCAGATAAAATACCTACCTAGGAGTACTTATGAATGGCCCTAGATGTAATAAAAAAACACCCACCGGCTATCAAGAGTCGTTGACTCTAAACCCCTGTGCCAGACAGAGAGGTAGTGAGATAGCCCTTACTTGAGGAACTGCAGTGGTTGGCCAATCAGTCACAAGCAAGACACTTATATAGTACTGCGTATTCATTCCCTTTTCCACAGGTGTTCGTCCAACCAACGGCCACGCGTGTGACATAAAGATAATCTGTAAATAAACACACCAAGAAGTGAGAATCCTAGTCCTAGCACCGTACTCCCTAAACGCTTTTCATCATCTAAATCCGAGTCCGCGTATTCCAGATGATCAACCGCTCACTCCTTCCTCAGATTAGCTTCACTCGCCATCCAAGTAACGTGGACGATGGCAGTGATGTCGCTAAGCAGTGTGTGCTGTTTTGTGCCGCTGTTTTGCCCTGACTTACAGTACGAGTAAATTGTTGAGCCACCAGGTGGGCGGCGAGACGTTGGTGCATCTGCAGCGACAACGAGTTGTTTAGCTGGTCGCTTCATCTCTGCGAGTTGCTGTGGCGAGACATAACAGGTGGAGTGATGGACATTGTAGATGGCGTTTGGAGAACCTTGGGAGAAACTTGTGTTTTTCGTTGTCTTGCGTGTTAGATAAATTATCTATTATTGAAAGCTCATGCTTGTTATAGATAATCTATAGAACTCATAAAGAACAAGAGCCGTTGCTAGTACTAATCTCAATTTACTGCGTGTGAATAGAGTATTCTACCCAACTTGCAGGTTGATAACAATATCCCATGCACAAGGCACACTACACTCCTCATCAAGAAGATAATGTGAATATATGTGAATGCCGGTCGTGAGTAATCAAGTCGGGATGTCAAATCAATATAGGTTGGATAACTTCCAATCGCTCGCATCGGGCTAGAAGCCCAAGCCCAAGCCCGAGCGCTGGCTGCATGACTTTATACGCAGCAAGTAGCATGGAAGAAGACAAGGAAAAGGCTTCCGACACCAAATAAGAAAATAAGCTCGTTCTATTGTGGAAAATGAACAACAATTATGCTTAGGCAGTCCAGTTCAGGTTTACGGATATTTCCTCCTGGCTTGGGTTTGGTTCCGAGATTCCCAGAATCTTCCATATGAGCTGAGATACTTACTGTCCCCAATATTTATTTTCAAAACTATCAAGGACATGAAAGAACAGCAAACAATGAAACACGAATATCAACAAGGCTTGCTTTTGCATTATTAAATCACTATCCCCAACCTTAGTATCGTTCCCACCCACTACATCAAACCAGGTTTTGGCTCTACTCCATTTTGGCCAACCGATTGTATTGAAGAGGCAAAAAAGAAAGGTATTGGTCGACACCGTTGCAAACTGCACCAAAACAACGAATCACTATGGTATCGCCGAAAAAATAAAAACATGCTAGTACAAATATGCCATCAGACAGTTTGCTTCTCGCCTAAAATTCACGAGGGAGTAGGAGTAACGTCCCTACTCGTCCTGCCATTCTCCTTCTTGCTCAGCAGACTTTTACGAAACCCTGTTTTCGGACTATCGATGCCATTCTGCTCTGCAAGAACGAAATTGCTCTTGACGACAACGTAGCCGCTACCGGCCTTGATCTGCTTCTCCTGACCACTACCCGACTCGTCGACAAAGAAGAGACCTTCTCCGAGATCATCGTCACTGCCGAATGTGTTGTGGCCCTTGACTTGGATCTGGAATTGCGTGTCTGCTGAACAAGCACACTTGAAACTCTCTTTCTTCTCGTTGAATGTGACGGTTCCTGAGGGCGATTTGATGTGTTCTGTCTTGTGGAGTATTTTGGTCTTCTGGCCGAGTTGCTTCATGTAGACCACCACGTTAGAGGATGGAGGATAGCCGGAAGCAGAGATGATGGTGAAGGCAGCGGTTCCAGTTGATGCGCCTGGTGTGCCAAATGCGGTGCTGTGCATTGAAGAAGCCCCGAAGCTTTTTGTCCGAGTGTGAGGAGTTCCGAGAGAGGAACCTGGAGGTGTCATTGGACGTGGGATTGAAGGTGGGATATCGGACGGGGGAAGCCCACTGGCTCGTCTTGGAGTACTGAAACTTTCACCCGCGACGAACTCGATATCATCTGCTTCTATTTCGGAACCATTTGTCTCTCCCTCGCCCTTCTTCTTGGACTTAAACCCGTGTCTGATGAAAGAGGCACCTTTGTTAACGCCATGAGCCGCAAAGCCAACTCCCTTGATTGGCGCACCTGCAACACCAGTGACAAGCTTGCCAGGAGCTGCAAAAGTGCCAGAGAATGTTGACGATCCTTGGCGAGAACGCGTGACATAGTCTGGTCTGAAGAGGAGTCGCAATCTCACAGATCCAGATTTGCCATCTAGGACCAAGTTGTATTCCTGAGCCTTGAAAGGGTCAAGTAGATCGAGATTTATGTCTGCTGCGCCCAAAAAGTCTGCCTTGTCGCCGAAATCCCAATCGTAGACTCTGCAGACGAACTTAGCAGCTGTTCTCGAAGCAATGTCCAATTCGAAGAATTCGTTCCACGCAGGATGAAGCGTCTTCTTCTGAACTTTGGTCTTGAACACATCTTTGCCATTGAGTTCGAATTTGCAATAAGGATCACTGTAACCATTTCGGTCTGCGGATGGAAGGTCCGAGGCATCAAGAACATCAACTCGAAGCTTGCCCATATTGTTGATACTTTCACTCGGATCGAGTGTCATCTTTACGGGGATATACTTCAGGCTGACCTTGACACTGTTTGTCCGGCCTTCATCATCCTTGAGTTTGAGAATAGTTGGATTGTTCTAACACGTGTTAGCATTATTCATCATCTCATATATCGTAGGAGATTCATTAGTCCTCGGTGATACATTTCCACTTACCAGGCATTGCTTGAGAGTATCCATAGTATTTCCGGTCAATTTGGCAAGGGTATTATCCTTTTTCTCGTCGCCCTTGCTTGCTCCCTTCTCTCGGATGCGTAGTGTGATCTTTGAGAACTCAAGCTCTCGGACGAAACAATCCCCAATTTCATCCACATGTGTCTTCTTACTTCGGATAATTGATGAAGAATACGAGGGGAAGGCCATATCATCAATCACCACCTCAACATGAACATTACTGTGGACAAGGTCGACATCGAGAATCTTGAATATAATGAGACCGGACTCATATTTCAGGAGCTCCTCTGGACTGAGTCGGATCTTAGCTAATTTCTTCTCTTCCATGTCTTCTTGCTCCTTTTCGCCCTCTGCTAGGGTTTGGGCAAGTGATGCATCAACTTCAGCAGATCCGTTGACCTTATCATTTGCTGTTACGACAGCGTCTTCGGTATCAGAAGACTTGCCCGAGTCAACAGAAATGCGCCCTCTCTCGGAAGACTTTTTGCTCGCAGCAGCTTCTTCTTCGTCATCCTCCGGGTCTGCGATGTTTAAGAGAGGGAAGAACGAGGCTGTATAGTTGAGGGTGCCCTTCGGTGAACCTTTTCCATGCATACGCAGCCCAGCTGCTAGAGGGGTCTTGGTGTCATGAACAAGATACTCGCCGTTCTCGGCCTGCGATATGTACTCCACCGCATGGACCTCTACCGAACCCAGACTCCGATCGCTATTGATAGTCTCTTGATCCATGACCTCGAGGGTCAATTTCTCGCGAGTGCTGTGAACTGGCACATAAATCACTTCATCCCATTCGGGATTGAGATTATTCTGAAATGTGACTGTACGGGCTTTTTCAATACCCGAGAGTAATACGCGGACATATGGATCGGATTTGCCAAGTGTTTCGAGATTTCGAAGATTTTGGGCATTTTTGAAATGGAACCTCATGACACCGATTGGCGTTACATAACCGCCAGTCCCAGCACCAATACCAGTTAAGGCGACCGGCTTCCATTGAAGGGTCCATTTCACCCGTCCACTTTGCGCACCGGCGAGATTGTACCACTCCTTGCCCTCTTCCATTAGCCGTAGCATGTCATCGAGCTTGACTTGATAAGTGCCGAGAATGGGGTCTGCAGTGAGATCCCTATCGTCTTTTATTACAAGACCAAGCTTGGCGGTCTTGCGATCAGTAATGAGCACTTCCTTGGAGCCATTGTCCCAGATTGGGTTGTTAGTCCGCTTCAGCTTTCTGGTGACATGAATCTCCTTATTGTTGAGCAGTAGAACGGCGTAAGGATTGAGCTGTCCGATAAGACTCTTAGTGCCATCCAGGTCTTTGGCCTGCTCGATAGTGATTCGTGCAATTCCGGTATTGGATTCTGGCGGAGGTTCTTTCTTACTATCTGGGAGGTCCTGACCCTCGAGAACGGGGAAAAATCGAATGTCAGACGAGATAACTCCACGAGCTTTGCCATTTGCCATAACCTCAAGCTGCTCATTTTCATACTCCGTGAGCTCTTGCACTCTTTCTAACGGGAAAGTCGCGGTACCTAACTCCTTGTCCTTTCGATACTCATTGTAGTCGAATACTTGTAATGTGAGAACATCGTTGAATGATGTGACGATAACATACATCGTCTCGTTCCATCTAGGATTCGCGTTCTCTTTGATAATCTTCGTTTGCGCCAGAGCAGTTCCATTATTGAACGATAGCACAGTGTACGGATCAGGAGTACCGGCAAATTTATCTGGATTCTTGAGGCCCTGTGCGCCGTGAAGTGTTACAGCCATAACACCAATTGCTTGGTCGACTGCAGATCCTGAGAGCATCTTGGCCACCTCGATTGGGAAGACATTCGGAGCATACATGATAGGACCAATGTTCGCATGGATTTGGTCCAGGATGAAGGTCTCCAGACCTGAGAATTGCGGAGTTAGTATTGTAATATTTGAGGGACGTAGTAATGATAGTATGGCGTGCGAGAGTTCGGCAGTATCTTTCAATGTCTTGAGAGTACCTGAGACATCTAAATAACAACCAAACCCCCGAATTCATCTGAAAAAGGAATTGGGATGTTTGGAGAAGTTGCATACCAGGAATAAAATTGATATCGAAGCCCAGGGTATCGCCTCCAAGGGGTTTGCAGACATAATCGATGTGAGGCTTTTCTAAGAAGCAGATCTCAACTTTTTCGATGTGGGGGAATGGTATCTGGAGCTTGATTCTGACCTGCATAAGACCAGAAAATGCCATATCTTCCACAATCACATCCAAACCCTTACTGATCATGGCTTTGCCAATTCTGATTTCAAGAACAACTTTCGGGTTAACCTTGTTCCTTATTTGGCGAGAAGTCATGTCAGATTGATCTGTTGGGGTGAAACTGAATTTCCAGTCCATCAGAACAACATCGTCTTCAGCCTTGGGGTAGGTCTTCACATGCTCCATTCGGGGAGGCTTGGATCCGAGGGTAAAGGTCTTCATGCGGAGGCTATCCAAGAAAGCCGGTGTAGATGTACTCAAGACTTGGTCGACAGAGTTGATGATAGTTTCAGCAAGGACTGGCTGGAAAATGGGCCAAAACTTGACCATGAAACTATTGATCCATTCCAGACTCTCTGTATCCGTCTCTAGCCTATGTTTGGCAAGTTCCCGGTTGATGTCGTCTCGGAAGTTTCGTCTTACTCGGCGGATCGAGGTTCGATAATACGTGCCACATGTTGCCATAACAATGAATAGCCAGGCAAGGCCACCTCCTAATGTGGCCACAAGCCATGAAGCTAGGCATGCGAATATAATAACCGCTGTGTTGTGGTACCAGTCTGCGAAGGTCAAATTAGCATAATTCGATTATGGAAACGATATTGTGTTTACCTCCAAAGAACTTGTCTTCCAGTTTGCCCTCTACCCATGTTTGGTGATCCGCTAAACTCTCGCCCTCTATTGACTCCGGGCCAGAGCCAAACCTGGGCGCCCATCCAGTCCTCTCGATCCATCTATCCTCGTCGTCTGCGTCAATTTGTCCATTTGTCAAAGGTTTTCCCGCGCTGTCTCTCGCGGCAGCTTTGGGTGCTGCCATAGCTCCTGCAGTCGAGGGTGAAGGGAGATTGTACGCCCCAGGTTTGCCATCATCTATATCTGTGGGAATGGCAATACCCTTGGATTTGTGTTCATGGTGGAAGCCCTCTGGCACACGCTGGAAAGCAAGTCATTAGTCCAGTGGGACCTAATCATGTAGGATAGTATATACTTACAGCTCTCGCCTGGGCTGCCTTTTCCTCAGGAGTCGCATCTGGGTCAAAGGTAAATGCTGCAACACCGGCCTTCTGGCTCTCCTGGACGATTTTGCGCTGTGCATCAATGGCGGTAGTTGAGGAATCTGGGTCTCGGGCAGATTCCTCAACACCTTGAACCTTCAACTCGGGGGCTGAGCCATTCAAAGACATGATTGCTGTGGACAATGGTTGTGCCAGGTGGCAGAGGTCAATAATTGATGGCTGTGGTTGACATGCGATTCGGGTCAATTGAATGACCAGCGATGCGGTTCGAACGAGGTAGGCTGGGGTATTGGGAGGAAGGAGGGGAGGACCAGCAAAAGAGAGGAAGCTTGGATCGCAAGAGGGACGTGGAATTATGAGCAAACGGAGTGGAATAATTGAAGGGCGGCTGTGCTGTGTTGTCTACGAGGCTAGAGTTTGCGGAGCACCTCAGCTTGACAGGCTCAGCTCTCCTCACTATGACGAAGCGCTACGCGAAGCTACAGTATGGGATGGGATGGGCCGATGGATTAGGATGGCCTTGCGGGAATGCGCGGTTTTTAAGGTTATGGACTATTGAATGGGAAAGGAACGGATAGGGCCAGAAATGCAATAGCTACGGTACTCAGGCATGTAGGCAAGGAATTCGTATTGACTAAAGGTATCATGATCGGAATTCATGAGCTGTCCTTGTAAGTACTTCATTGGTAGGTAGATCTTTATTACACATTGACCATGATTTATGGACTTATGACGCGGATGTGTCTTTGGTAACGTTTCAACGTAAAATAATGACTTGTACGGATGGATGCATTGGAGATCTGAGCTAAGCCGGGGGTATTGTTGTGATTGGACAACCCACCTAGCCACAACCCAGTCTAGCAGTTCTATCGGTTTTAGTGTAGACCGTTCCATTACTTGGGGATAAGTTGGGGATAGTTGCATGAAACTTAGTACTTTGGAGCAGGCTCTACGTGGGTGAAATGGGTGGCTGAATAATGTACCAAAACCTAGGGACTTTCTTCGGCCACTGTTTCTATCCACGCACGGAGAGCACGAGTGGGTTGGATGTGAGGTACCAGATCAGAGAACGTGGGACAAACGGCCTGGTGCGATCAATCATTCATAGTCCGGGCGTACGGAGTACAGTGTCTATCAGCCTCGATCTCGATCATCATCACCTCCTCCTCCATTGGCAGTCGAAAGCTCTGTACCGGTAAACAAACAAAGATTGACCGGATTGTTACCACTTCGTTATCACATGGAGATTAGATAAGACGATCCCTCCCGCCCTACTCCGTACCTGCCAGCCCATTACTGTATTGAGCCCAACCTCAGCCAACCAGTCAAAGTTAAAGTATGCAACGATACGGCGGGGGCCCTCTGTCTTCTGAAACAAGCTGGCCTGCCATTGTTGCTGACAACGGAGGCTGATCGTTAAAGTCATGCATCCATCGACACATTGCTTCTCCGTACACTGACACTGTCGTTTCAATGCTGCTTCATTCGCCCAACTCCACCTTGTTCATCGCTCCATTGTGAATCGTCGCTTCAGAATCGAATCGCCGTGAAAAACTGCACCCCCACAACAACACTCCTTCCAGCGCGTCCTTTCTTAATACAGTATCCGTATTGGTGTTGGTGTTGGTGCTGCTATTGCTTTACTTTCACCCTTCGCTTTACCATCCTCCTCATTCGACTTTCTTCGCAGCTTCGAGTCCTTCCGCCATACCCGCCGCGCGGCCATGATGGACGAGCAGACGAGTTCTGGCCGGGAGAATGTGCACAAATACAAGAGCAAGTTCATGGGGAAGCTCTTCAAGGAGAAGAAACAAGCGAACGACGCTGATGTCGAGGTCAACGCTTTCCTTCATGGTTCGTCAGATAAGCTGCATATGATGCAGGTTGAGGGTCCTCCTAATCCACCATCTCTACCTCCAATCGATACGAACAGAGAGCTCAACGCATTCCTTCGTGGATCTCCCGATAAGCTGCATATGATGCCGGCTGAGGGCCCTCCTAATCCACCATCTCTATCTCGAATCGACACGAATAGCGCGCGGAGATGGCCAACAGCTGCCGAGGTACAAAGTGTTGGAAGGGCCACGAGAGCGCGGCCATCCAGTCCAAAACCAAGTAGAAAGGGAAAGGGACTGTCCGTTCGCTTCGCAAAAGAACATCCCGCAATAATAGGACATGGAGGAGACGAAGCTATTTCACCAGTCGCTGAGATAGGTGCGAGGAGATCACAGACTCAGCCAGCCCTCCATCAGCCACCTCCAGACCAGGCATGCCCTCCGGATTATATGCCAAATGCTACTGGAGGCCCCGGGAACACACAAGACTTTCGTCCTGGGCCTATGCGTCGTACACAGACCGGTTTTGAATCAATTCCGGAACAAAGGAGCTTTGCTGAAACTTCAGCTCGCACCTCACTTATAACTACGGAGGATGATTATTCAAACAATGTCTCTACAAAGACAGAGCCATATAGTTCAACATCATTTGCAGCCAGAGCGAGAGCAGAAATGCAAGCGGCTGAAGGTAAAGCTTTACATGCCGCTCGCTCCCCAGGCGTGGACCACCCACCCTCCCGAGGCCTTGAACCTGAAATCACACCTCAATTAAGGGAGCTTAGTATGAATACGATGAGAAACAGCACGATGTCTGTTTCGCCTGGCTTGCCAGACCAGCTTGTTCCTGGGCGGCCTCAAACACCGACTGACTCTCAGAAGTCAGCCTCTATTTCCGATAGTCCCATCGTTCTATCTCGTACTTCAACAGCTCAGGCTTCACTTAGGTCACCAGCGAACTCTATCACAGAGAGCCCCGTCCCTTTATCTCGTACATCCACTTTGCAAACGACTCCCAATCCAACTTCACTAATGGATTATCCTCCCACCTTATCTCGCACGCCAACGATAGGCGGCTCAAAATCATCGAGCTGTACAGATAGTCCATTTACACTGTCACGAACTCCAACCATGCACTCGGCTGTGCTTGCTATAGGAGATGAAGCTCTACAGGATTTCTCGAGACGAATTGCCCATTTGTATACTTTGTTCCGCTTAGCTGCAGAGTCTGTCAAGCCAATTTCGACGTGTTCTCTCGAAGAGTCCGTAAGAGCGGCACTCTGGTGGTTCCTAAAAGGGAGAGTGAATCTAGAGACCACAGCGAGAGAGCGACCCAAGTCACCCCAGGCCCAACAAGCCAACGCTTTCGTGCGTCAACAATCATATTCGGATCTTGGCAAAGCGCTCTGGATCATAGAGTCTGTTGGGGATCAAGTATCGGACCTTAGGTCTAGAACGGATGGCTCTGATATATATGTGGTCGCCATACTAAATTCGCACCAAAACGTCTTATCTGGGTTGAGAAAGTTGACCATGTCAATGAAACGTAACGATCTTCTACCGCAAGAGCATGCGATGCTACCGCAGGGTCTAGATAACACGATTTGGGTTCGCAACGAAGGCAATCGGTCCCTGGTCGCGAGTCAACGACACACCCTAGCGATTGTTGTTTCGGATGCCTTGCCCTTGGGAGATTCAAGCTGGAATTTCTGCTATGGACGTATTTTTGTTCAAGGCATCTTGGAGGAAGAGGCTGCATCACAATCCTACCGAACTCCATTATTGGTATCTATGATTCGCGGTGTGAAAGAAAGGGAGCTGAAAGCTATGATTACAAGTCAAGATGGCTCGCTACAACTATGCATCCAAGAAGATAGCAATCTTGGACCGACATGGGATGATGTTTCATGGCAGTCAAAATCTAATTCCCTCAAGGTAGAATTACCGCGAGGTTTCGTTCTACGTCTTCAATGCTCCGAGCAGGACTATAGATTCATTTGGGGATCATATGATTACCAGACTAAGATCCACGAAAGCTTGATCCAGCGTCGCGGCGAAGAACTCATATTCGACTCTGTTCTCAAGAACTTCAAATATATTGACGAGAACCCGGACTCTAGATTTCCGAAGGACATTTTACCCAACTGTCAACTGCGAGTGTTTGAGAAGATGTTTGTCGACAAGGCTGCCACTGGGGTTCGCACGATGCACCGAGGCTTTCGAGTCGCCCTGAATACAAGCCCCCAAACAAAAACCCTGAGAGGAATTGACCAAGACCTTCCACCAAAGCGTCCAATCCAGTTCAACTTCCTTCGTGGAGATGATGGCCAACCGGCCCTCGACTTGAAAATCCATAATCCGAAATCGAATTACAAGGTAGTCTTCGGCTTCAACGATGCTAGCGAACGAGCCCAGCTGCATACACTTCTGACGGGCACTGCCCTTAGAGATGGGGAGGAAGTTGTTGCTGCAGGAGTGATCAAGGCCTTCTCCATCGCTGGCCACTCTTTTACGGCGACAAACCCCACGTGTCTTAAGATCCTCGATTGGCAGAGCTTCCGAATCTTCAACGAATTTGATGGCGACCTGGAAAGCACCAACGCTGTTCTCTCTGATCATCTGCGCGTGGTTCTTGACTTCAAGACTGGAAGTCTTACAGATCGTATCAATGTCGCGCCCGGCGAATTGCAATTTCGTCTTGATGTTAAGATCTCTAAAGAATTAAAACTTTTACGTCAACCGCAAGAAGATATGACTATATCTGTCACCGAATCACAGGTCTCGCGGGAGTTACCACATGAGCTTGTAGAATTGTTAGGACTGGTGGAGAAGTCCCCATCTACCCGGACATACTTGTTCCCTGGGCTCCAGGAACTACATCTGTTCCAAGCAGCTTTGACAGGCTTCGTGGTCCTCTACGATGGCATGGCAACCTCGTTTAACATATCTCGCCGGCGAATGGTTGTCCCAATCTATAAGAAGTGGGATGCTGCCTCAACGCGGTTGCAAGTTGTTCGACGAGAGAAGGTTATTCAACTAGTTGCCTTCTTCGAGAACTTCAACCATGGAGATTGTATGAACTTTCCTTTGAAATCGACCGACGTCTTTGAAACCACCAGTAAAGGTGGCAAACACTCATTGAAGATCGTCGATGCAAAATTTGCAATGCCAAAAACTCGCGGAGATGAAGAAGGCTCAGTTGGCCATCAGTTTGTTTGTTTGGATATGCCCGAGTATCCAGGAGAACACGACGACATCACGATTGTCTTTGACACTGATTCTGGTATGTTTCTATTTGTTTTTTGGAACCCTCACTCACACTCTGCAGAGCGTGACAAATTCGTACAAGCATTGCCGGCGCCCTCGAAAATGGCCTCACGGATGCAATCAGTCAGGAGGTAATAATGTTTTGCAGCGGAGCGGAGCGAAAAGTGGGCAGAGTTTCGGGAGCATTTTAGCGGAGTCGCATTGCAGCATTTACGGACGATATCCAATGGGGGCTGGAATCAATTGGAGCTTTGACTTTCCATCACGAATCATGAAGTAGCGATTTGAAGCGCCAACAACAAGACAAGCCACGATTCTCATAGTTGACGTGTCTACTGTAACTGCCAACTATGTTTTGGTTTTGCGTACAACTTTCATACAGTACAGTACCCATCAATAGCACTAACTCGGACGCCACGTGATTCTCCTTAACCAAGACTTCGCACATCGTCATAATAGGCCAGAGCTTCTACTTTGTGAAGATCCCAAAATAGAAGGGATGGCCCCCCAGTCCTCCAATCATGTCGCGCGAAAAAGATGGACGACGGGGACGGGACTGATTGTGGATGTGGCTACGAGTATCTAGATCCAGCAAGATGCCAAGAAGTGACTGACTGGCACTGTAAAGGAAAGAAATAGTCAGATGTGGACCATGTAAGGCAATGTAATGTCATGTAAATATTACAAACCTTTATTATTCACGAGCAGTATATTATTATGTATTGCGCCGCGAGCATAACGAGTTAGCATAATGCGCAGCATCTCGAAGTAAGAACGAGAATACGAGCTCACTCAACCTGTGTTATCATTCCGCCCCGTGCCTGCCTTCCCGCGCCTGCAAAGTTTCCTGACTTCATTCCCAAACACTGCAGACTAAACCTCTGTCCATCGCGACGACTTGTACTTCTCCGCCATAGAAGTATACAGTATAGTTGTAGTCGAGCGACTCGGGACTTTTTTGGGGGTGGCCGCGATAAACAACATCTCACTCGTTTCACCTCACAATATCGAGACATACCTACACACCACGCTGCATTGTCATTGCTCTCCTCCGCAGCGACTCCCTCACCTCCAGAAGAATTGTCCGGCTCTTGAGGATGGCGTTCTGAGCAGATCACTTCGAGTACGCTGTTCTGTAGGAGGCACGACCGCCACTTGTCGATGTCACGGCCGTTTGGAAACGAATGCCATGGAAAAGTCGGGATACAACGATCAGGCCATCCAGGAACATCATGGTGACCATGTTGGAACAAGTGGTCGAGGCATCGCGATAACAATGTCTGCGGACTCGAGAGAAGAATGGCAGGCAGCAGGCCGGTGTGAGCCAGTCGAAGGGCAGCCCCCGAACCTCCCTCTCCCCTCAAGGGGCTACCGGCCCACGATTCGCAACCGCAGAGCAGATATGGTCCTCATCAGGCGGTGGCACACACACTCTTTGAGCACTTTAGTATATCTTCTGGCCCTGATCACAAGTCTCTGCATCCACCCCGCGTCTGCCGTCTTCATCGACTTCGAAAACTGCCTGTCAGAGGCTTACCAGAACGGCGAGAGTGGTCAACCAAAGCAACTACAATTCGTTCCCTTGTTTATGGACGCTCGATTCAACACTACCGACCCAAGGCATACGTTACAAGTCGTAGTATGGGGAAACGTTACGGGATCAGGCCCGGACAATCTAGTAGTCAATCTTCCTGCCTGGGACGACGACAAATACTGGCAGAGTAATGAAACTAATCTAGGCGGCAAGATTATCAGCATTCCGGATGAAGACTCCACCAATCCAAAGCTTACAACACTCTCTAATAAGGTCGAGGTCTTGACTTACGAACCCTACGATCACTCCGACGCTTTCTGCGATGTTCTGGTGAACGCTACTTGTCCCCTTGCTCCGGCCTTCCATGCGAATGCGTAAGTTAGGTTATTCCCTGTATGCCTTGAGAGAGTTTACTAATGATCTATTTTATGTAGGACCGATCCCTATCATTTGAATGCGAGCAATCCGGACTCCCTACCCTCTTTCAACTTTACGCATGACTTTTATAGCAGCTACGCATTCACGTCCTTCGCAACCACCCTCCTAATAAAGTACGGAAATGAAGACGCTACTTCCATTGGTTGTATCTCTTCGAGTATTACGCCAGATCTAGGAAGCGCCCTCAGCGGCGTTCTTACCTTCCTCCCACTTGTGATCCTCCTCTTCGTTGGATTTGCGACTGCGTTCGCAGGGATATTCAGTCCTTGGGGCACCACAGACACATTCCGTTGGACTACGAATTATGGACGAGATGAAGATCTTCTCCGTTTGGTTACTCCCGGGTTTGGAGACTGCTTGCAATACATCCAGTTCATTGCTCTGACCGGGGGTCTGTCACTCAATTATCCAGGCTTCTATCAACCTATTGTCAGCAAGGTCTCCTGGTCCGCACTCATGTTCAACCAGAGTTTCGTTAGTAACGGAAATGGGACGGACAGTCTGGTTGATGGTATATATGTTACACATGGGAAATATGGCCTTGACCACCTGCGACAATTAGTTGGCATGAACGAAGTGACGGATGTGTGGGCTGGAATGACTATCTGGCTCCTGGTCATCATTGCGGCTGTGTTGGTTTTGATTCAAGGTGGATTCCTGTTGCGCTTGGTATACCGACATGTCAACAAAACCGCAGAAGAGGACCTAAGAGCGAAAAACCTACCATTTTCAGTGGGCAATGTTATCAGGATCGTGTTCAACTACTTCCTACTGCCGATAGTGGCTTTATCCATGTTCCAGTTGGTAGTAGCTGGGAAATCGCCTGCGTTTGCGGTAGCATTGGCAGTGGTGATGCTAGTCCTGATTCTTGTGTTTGGGGTATGGCTGCTTTGGTTTATTGGCAGAACAAGGCCCAAGTCCTATCTCTTCGATGACCTTCCAACTGTGCTCCTCTATGGGTCTCTGTACAACACTTACACCGACAATGCCGCCTCTTTTGCCCTCGTTCCTGTCTTCGTCACCGTCGTTAGGGGAGTTGCTATTGGGGCTGTTCAGCCGTCTGGTATTGCGCAAATCGCGCTTCTAGCAATCTGCGAGGTCATCTTCATTCTAACAATCCATGCGTTTCGTCCATTTCATTCGCCCACGTCGATGAACGCTTATCATACTTTCTTCTCGGCTCTCAGACTTACTACAGTCTTTTTAATGATTTCATTTGCTCCTTCCTTGAGTGTCAGTGATGGATCGAAGGGCTGGATTGGATACGCCATTCTTTTAATGCACGCCGGCGTGTTGGTTTTCGGATTCCTACTTAATGCTATACAGACAATTGTTGAGGTTGGAGCTCGGATGGCTGGCGCTGGAGGCGATGATAGTGGAGCAGCCAGAGGTGGACTGGTCAAAGTATTCGGCATGCGTCAATTGTCTCGGCGCCTGCCTCGTAGGGATGCAGCGTCGAGACAGAGTCAGCTTTCCAGTGCTGCTATGCTCAATGATGATGAAAGGAAATCGTATATGATGGATGGTAGCGGGAGACTCAGAAGTCAATCTGCTGGTAGTAACGGCATACTTCTGAACCGACAAAGTAGTGGCCTCGACTCGCTCGATGCCTATGGGGCAATACCTCCGCACCAACTTACTAATGCTGGAAGCTCATATACGCCAACTACTCCTGGTGAAGCTAGCCCCTTCTCTTTCCTACCTTCGGCAGCAGCTCCATCAGGACGAGGTCGAGACCGTGGCCCCATTGGCGGAATAGCTGCAGCAGAAACAGCACATCCATACTATTACCGACCACCTAGGGCACGCAGGCCAACGTTAGAGGGAAATCAAGACTCACCAGGGGATAGAAGTAGAGGCTCGTGGGCAAGTGCAGATTGGGCGAACAAGAGATGGAGTCAACCCAGATCCGGTACGCCTGATCAGCTTGAAGAAGGGCCATCGATTTCTGGAAGAGCCACCCCTGTACTTCCGCCACAACCAGTAGATGGCAGTGACGAGCCCAGACGGTCACAGGCCGATTACACTACCCGTGAAGTCGACTTCTATTACGGCGTTCGTGGACCGGCCCTCAATGCCAATGTGCCGAGTCGAAGGATACGAACGGGTCCTGCTGATCCTACTGGTCCTGCAGCTTCGGCGGCTGGCTGGTTAAAGAGCCTATTTGGAGGAAAGACCAAGGAAAAGGGCAAGGGGTTTGAGGTTGTAAGAAGCTCACGGGTGCCACCAGGAATGAAACGCCACGGAGAAGAAACCCCCCCAGAAGGAGTTCCGGTTGCTACTGGAGGGGTTCGGAACGGGCCAATTGATTCAGATGATGAGTCTGTTCATGCTGGGCCATCACGAGCTATGGCCCACGCGGAAGCTGTAGCAGAGGCCCAAGATTCGCATGAAGATGAGAACCTCGTCAGCCCTCTCGAATCCGAGGATGAAGATTCACAGAGCGACGATGATAGCTTTGAGATAACCAGGATATCTGATATTCCACCATCTATCCCCGGGCTCCAACTTCCAGATGAGGGTATCGAATTACCGAGCAGATTTCCCTCGAAAGCTACATCAAAAGCAAGCTCAAGACGAGCCATGGCGAGCAACGTTCCCCTGGTACCTAGTCTGCCTGGTCAAATAAGCAGAACACCAACAGTGCCTCGGAAGAGCTCGAAGCGGAAATCAGAAAATGTGGATCTTACCCAACCCGGAGCAGAATTTTTATATCACCAAAAAGGACAATCATCGCTCGACGCCCGCCTCCCCTTTGAGCGAACTAATTCCCAGAAGCGTCAATCGACCATGTCCTCAAACTCGAGCATGATAACGCCTGAGACTTCAGGCCATTCACGAACCCCATCTGGGGCATTAGGCCACTTCGGCGCCGATTTCAGGGACGATCGACCCACGAGTGTTGGCTACGTACAGCACCACAGCATACAAACTGTTAATCAGGTCGATAATCCTGATTTCCTAGGCGCGTCGGCTGAAGTTGTCGACGGAGGACGGTATAGTGGTGCTTCGTCTATGGAGAACCAACGACATTGAAACAAACGGACACACATAATAAATACACTCTATCTCCTAGGAAGCGCTTATTGATTCTCTTCCTGCGCACCAAACACACCACGCAACGAATTTTCTTATGTTCAATCAGAGAGCACAAAAGTACGCATGGCGTTTAGGAGGCACAGAAGTCGCCTTTTGTATGTATTGTGGCTGGAGTATGGACGGGAAGGGAGGCACGATTGAGTTTACATGCACACAGTACAACGTTATTTCTCCCCTTTCTCAGCAGCACTACTCAGGATGGATACGATAAATAAAGGAAGGGGGCTGATGGTTGGCTATTCCGATGGGACGGAATAGATAGGTTGCTTGGATTGGGAAGACCGGGGGTGTGTGTGGATAATATAATTTGTCGTGTTTATATAATAGTTTACGTTTATGACCGCTGTAATAACTCGGGGAATGAATGGACAGAAGCGTTGAAAGCGTTGGTTGAGCGAAGTTCTTGAGGCTTTCTGACTGTGTATGCAACACGTTTGTGCTGTGACTGTCTCTTTTTGATTGGGTTGAATTGGTGGCATCGTATTTAAAGGCCCGAAAAGATACCCATACATGCGCTCGTAACTGAGTGTTATCGGATATTAATGGGAGCATAACGGGCACCAGCGGGGTACCCACATACCTAGGTCGAGGTACATACCCTAGTGAAGTGCAAGATGATACTCCGTCTCTACGTGGATGAAATAGATGGCCGAAATTCAATGTGCCAGATTTTTGGTACATTATTCCGCCAGTTTTGTCATCCATAGAGAGTCCGTATAGAAATGGAAGCCTGGAAGCAGCCAAGCTATCTAATCATGGACGTTATCGACCTGGGGATGTTATCGACTGTGTAAACTTCCTTAAAGACCAATTCGGGAGTGAAACTCATACTTTCCCAAAGGACAAACCGAAGCAGCTGGTGATAGCAAATTCTGGAACGCGGTATCTCCTCCTTCTCAACATCATGTAGCCTCGGGTGATACTCAGCCCTTGAGAACAATAGGTGCACCGGAAATCTTGACACCATACGAGATGAAGGTTCTGGGTCAGTTGGACAAATTGCGCTTGGATGCTGGCCAAGGTACCAAGGTAGGAAAAACGTTGCTGAAGATAGGAATTACACTCCGATTATCGTCGGAGCTGTTGAGAGTCAATTGGCTGGCATTCGAGCTGGTCATGCTAAGGCATCGGAGGAATTTGATATTGATGTCACTGGACAGTAGATGGCGAAAAAGTGGAGTTATACCGCAGAAATATTGATGCGGCTTCTGATAGAAAAATGCAGTTAACAATATTCAGACTGGTAGATATACATGTGTTGTTTCTCGATTCAAATTGTTTCTCGTGTCTTCTTATAGTTAAAGACATCTCAAAAGACAAACCCTAGGAGGCCAGTTAGACGAGGGATTTAGAGATGTTCGAGGTTTTTCTGGATCGATGGTTCGGATATGTCAAAGTTTTCCTTGTAAAAACGCGGTGGATTTATGAGGTGTTGTCGAAGATTTCCTTGAAGTGGAAGCTTGAAAGCAGCCAGGCTCTCTGTGGATGAAAAAAGTGGCGGAATCAAATAATGTACCAAAAGTCTGGCACATTATTCCATTCATTTCATCCACGTGAGCCAAGCTACATACCTAGGTATCTTGGCAGAGGAGAAGAATCCGACCCCTCTTTTGCGATAGAAGGACTTACTATATATACATGGTATAAAACTGTCAAATCTGATGAATATACTATTTACTCATAAAACGACAAATAGGATGTGAATAATGTGATACGAATGATTAATATATATATATATAAGTATGTATATATATACCCCAACCTCGATCCTGAATCATGACGAGCCCCACCTGGTGCACCAATTCCAGGGAAATTTGGACCGCCCCTCCACAAACTTTGACAGCCTGAACCTGCCCCATGACAGCCTAAGGAAAAGCCCACACACGCCCTATAGAGCGAGCACATGCAGCCTGCGTCATCTACAGTACCTGCTCCCATCCAACGGCCACTACCATCGTCGGCCTCGACCGGACTATTGATTTCGTTTCTTTGTACCTAAACATATCTAGCAACTACTCAATCCCAAATCACAACCCTACGCTCCAACTACAGACCACAATAGATACAGCAGACATATTGGCAGGATGGTCAGTTTGGGGCATTCACATCGCCGGGTTTCCGCGGCAAGTACGAGTATGTATTATGTTGCCTACCTGCCCCCATCTGGCATTCCCCCGTACGCCGTCGTCTGCGAATCTTGAGGCGGAGAGATGCTAATGAGACTCTGCGACACCAGGCAATAGATCCTCGGTAGATGATAGCAGGTCGGATGGCCCGGAAGACGACACTACGGTCGTAGAGCCGGATCAGGGCAATGGTGAGCTTCAACGAAGGGAAGAAAGGATGGAGGGCTAATGGGGGATGCAGTTCTTTCGCACATCATCTCGCAGCTGCGGCCGGGTGCGGATCTGAGCCGGGTTGTGCTGCCAACTTTCATCTTGGAGCCTAGGAGCATGTTGGAGCGGATCACTAAGTATGACTTGATCTGGGACAATCCGGATGATGAGGGTTAACATGATACAGCTTCATGGCACACCCGGAGATGCTGCTGCCAATACCTGAGCTGGACGACCCTGTGCAGAGATTTGTGTCTGTGGTCAAGTTCTATCTAAGTGGATGGCATATCAAACCACCGTATGTTTTATCCTTCGGTCTGGCTTCTAAAGGTAATACTGATCAGAATACAGGGGAGTTAAGAAACCACTTAACCCAATTCTAGGGGAAACCTTCGCAGGCTACTGGGATTTCCCAGACGGAACGAGAGGCTACTACATCGCTGAACAAACCTCCCACCATCCTCCCAAATCCAGTTATTTCTACATGGCCCCCGAGCACCATATCAGAATCGATGGAACCCTCAAGCCCCGAAGTAAATTCTTGGGTAACTCTGCAGCGAGTATGATGGAAGGAATCGCTTTCCTGAGCTTCTTGAACCGCGGAAAGGGGCCAAAAGGCGAACGATATATCATTTCTCAGCCGAATATGTATGCTCGAGGTATCTTATTCGGCAAGATGAAATATGAGCTGGGAGATCACAGCTTTGTGCGTTGTCCCGAGTTGGGTCTTTCTGCGGATGTAGAGTTCAAGACGAAGGGATACTTTGGTGGAACCTACAACGCTATTGGGGGAACGATCAAGAACGAGAAAACAGGGGAAGTGCTTTATGAGCTATCTGGGATGTGGACGAACGAGATGTGGATTAAAGATATGAAGGTAGGGTCTTCGAAGAAATGGACTGATACTTCGCTAATTAGGTGGATAGACTGGCAAGAAAGATCTACTGTTCGATGCTACGAGAGCAAGGCACACGCCTCCGACCACGCGACCAATTGAGGAGCAAGACGAGCGCGAATCTCAAAAGTTATGGCTGAACACCGCTCAAGCTGTCAAGGAACGAAATCACGTGGTAGCCACCGATGAGAAGACGAAAATCGAAGACATGCAACGAGATGAAGCCGCAAAGAGGGCCGAAGAGGGGGTCGAATGGACGCCAAGACTATTCAGACCAGTTCAAGGAGGTCCCGGCGGTATAGATGAAGGGGAAGAAGATCTGGATTGGATCTTAAACGCAAACATGTAGGTTGCCCCACCTAAAACAGCCAATTCAAGTTACTAACAGCATAGTGACGGTGCAACACCGGAGAAACAAGTCGAACAAATCCTAGCCGTTACCCCTATCCTCCGCGGCCAAAAGTCCAATGAAAAGAATCCTATCCCCAAACGCAACCCATCCATCATCTCCACCAACACCCCTTCAAAAGCGGCGCCCGCTCCACCAGCAGCTCTACCAGCACCAGCTCCAACAGGAGCAGGCGACCTCGTAGACTTCGGCCAAAATGAAACTCCAGCACAGCCGCAAATCGCAATCCCTGCTGATTTAAAAGCAGCACAGACAGAGAACGGCGGGCAGCAACAGAAAGAATTGGAAAGCACATTGTCTCAGACGAGCACATCACACGCTATTGGGAAGGGAAGTGAGGGTCTGCTTGATTTCCATGATATGAAGGCGACTTTGCCTCTGCAGAGGGGGGATACGGATTCGCATAGCGTGGATGAGTATCATGATGCTAAAGCATAAAAAGGGCAGGTTTGGGGATTAGAGGCGTTTTTATTCTATGAGGAAAGGGTTTACGCACGCTTGATGAGGGCCTATGTATAAACTACAGGGCACACAGACAGATACACCAATCAATTTTACGGGTACATGACTTTCCAACATCATCTGGGCAATTGTTCCTTGTGGAACTGCGTTGGATACAGATTTAATTCTGGTGACCAATGGATCTGCAATCGTATAGTACATGATTTTTGTAAGAAGTCAAAGAAAGATAACCTGAACGCCATGCCAGATATTGCCGTCCGTTCTTCAATCAACACAAGCCAGGCTTCCGTAACTTCTACCACACCCCTCACATCAGCGCGCTTCCTGTGTCACGCCCTACCATACTCCTTCCACGTCCGTGTACCGCCATTATTGCGCTCTACACAGCCCATCCCTCATACACTCGCACCTAATACCTCTTCCGCGTCGGCTCCGGACTAGGACTCCGACTCTGACTCCTCTCATCCCGACCCCTCAGGCGCAGCCATTTCTTCGTACTAAGCTCCAGCTCGCGATCCAGCTCCGCACTAGGATTCTTCCGATGGATGAAATTGCAGAAGCCGCCTCTCACACAGCCCTCGCCGCTATTCAGCCGGCAGCACGCTTCGCGGAAATCCGTCACGGGCGAGAGCTCGCAGTAGATGGGGCGCGCCGAGTACCAGCGCGAGTTCAGCGCGTCGCAGGCTTTTTGCGCGCTGTCTTCGTATTTGAATCGCGCGTAGACGTTGCCGATGAGATCTGTAGATAATCAATGCAAGTCAGTAACTGTGCTTGCTTGGAGAAGGAAATTTATCGATGGGGAAAGAAAGGAAACCTACGGTCGTTATTGTTGTCGCATACAACTACCTCCTCGATCTCTCCAAACTTGCACATCTCGCACCAGAAATCCTCATAGAAAGCATCGAAATGGTTCTGCAGCTGACTGGCGTTCATCTTGTTCTTTGGGTCGTACGCCGGGTTCTGGTACAGGTTGGGGAGGAGGATGGTTTGCGAGTAGGAGGGCTTGACGTGTTTGCGAGAGCAGCGGTCGCCGTGGCGGCAGGCGCCGATCTTGTAGTAGAAAGAGCAATTTACTTTATCGGCTTCGGTTCCGAAGATTGAGGCGAGGTAATTCGCCATGGTGAGGGTATCCTTTGGTGGCGGAGGGGAAGAGGTGTTGGGTTTGGAGGTGGTTTTTGGAGGTTGGAGGTTTGCGCCGACGACAGGAAAGTGACCAAAAATCAAGCTGTAGTACTGTTAGGGTTATGCGCTGTTGAGATTGCCCTCGGTCTGTGGTCTGTATACAATTCTGGCGTTGGTATCGAGGGATGTTTTTGGAGGGACGAGCCAGCAAAAGTTCAAGATATCAAGCTTCGAGAGCCGCATAATCTAAGCGAGTATTACTAATCACATCTGCTACCGCCACCACCTCAGGAGACGATTCTAGAAAGTTATTTTCTGTAATAGAGTCTTCCCATGACATTTACAAGTATAAGACTTTCAGCCACATTACTCGAATGGGGAAAGAGTATCCAAGTTCTTAATGGCTCAACTCTTGATAGTGGTCAGACGAAAGTCTCAAGCGCACAAGGGATAAGAGCACATCCATACCGGGAGCTTAAATCTTGCACCCGTGTCCTAAAGCCTGGATTTTTATACGTTGGATAGATGTTATTGTTGATTTCTGCTTTGCATGGTTTTACCTTCGTTTTGTTGTTCAAGTCCTTATCCGATTTCCAATCAAATATACAGATCGGGGGGTTTATCAATCAATTCAAGTCAAGTTCTGTTCTAGGACTATGTGCATCCACCAATGCCTCTTGCAATGACTATCTGAATGCGTTCTCGAGAATTGAGTGTCTCAGGTACCTTGGGAATTTGTGCTGTTTTCAGGCGAATCATGCTGGCAAGGACACCGCCAGTCATTCCGCCCTCGCTCCACGAAACGCAAAGGTCTCCTTTCTTCTCATCCGATGCCCTGCGAGTAACACGTAGTCAGCTAGCAACCTTTCATTTCAGGATAATGATTTAGGAGTTGTGAGCCTTTCTTGGATCAATCAAGACTCCGGAAAGGGGCGCTGCGCTTACCACGGATGTACATACATACAATATGTAAAACCCGCGCCCTGCTTTTCATCTACTCTGTAAGTACCCATCAATTCCTGTATAACCCACGGTCCTTCCGGTCTCTCCGCTCTTCCCATTTGTATTTTGGAGTCTGCAAAGTTGTTGCAACCAATGAAAGCCCATTGGTAGGGAGAACTTCCGCCAAACATCTTCGTCTTGAATACTTGCCCATGTACCATGCCTACAGATGTATGAGGTCAGCGTTGTCAGTCAGCGATTTTTGGGAACAGTGTCAATACATGAGCCGTGAGAGATTCTTCTATGGCATACCTTCAAAGACGATGTTACAAGCCGCGCTCGACGAGGTCCAACCGCCAGGACCTGTCCAGTACTCGTATTTTGTCTTGTCTTCTGCCTCGCAAATTTGGACGCGACCCAGTGCGACATCAGCTTTACCAGTCTTATATCCATAGACGTAAATATACAGTTCGTCCTTGATAGCACAGAAGCCTCCTAGCGCAGGCTCTTCACTCTACGGTACCACAATTAGCTCTCGTCTTAGATAGAAGCAGCGGCAGCAGCACCGATTTCAAGTGTTCCGAGCCAAGTGTGACAGTCGACTAACCCCGAAAAGCTCATCTTTAATACGCTGAGCCGAGAGATTTTTCTGGCGGCCACTACATCCGACCTTAGCAATTCCGGTCCACTTGAGTACCCAATCATCAGTTTTCGGATCCTGCTTCTGCATCATCTGGAACCAAGTCCACCCAAATGCATCACCGTTACTGAGTATTTCGAGTTCTACCGTTCCACTAAAGCTCCATATTTTCCATCCCATGCTGTCTTCCTTTCGAGTCAGGGGAATGAGGGTCGGAATTGCATCGGTACGAGGATGGCTTGTATATACCGTGAGAGTAGGGTTGCTGTTATTGGTGGCAAGAGCCGCGGTATTGCTTGAGACACCTTGGAAGGTTCCGTCCGCTTTGTGAGAGAATGTGTCGCCGAATTGGAAGATTATGGCATCGCCTAGTACAGACGAGCGTCCGACGTCTCGCGGATACCAGTTGCCGGATGCTGCGTGCAGTCAGTATCTGTTTCTCTGGACCACTGGATAGAAAGGGTTGACCATCGCGAATTTCACCTAATGGAGTGCTACTGATGACTTCGGGCGGCCATATAACAGCACGCTCAGGGGGCGGCGGGCTTTCTCCGTTGCGCCTCTTAAGGTCGAGGTCCTTCATGATAGACATGCTGCATTGAGGATGGTGAGTTAGGAGTGCAGGTTGAGAATAGGAGGGAATATAAATATAAGGCGCTGGAAACAGATGACACACTCGTGCCTTCCCCTTTTATTACGAGAAAGTCCTAAGCGAGCTTTCTCTCCTACCTGTCTGAGAAATTCACCGCCCAAGTGTAACACCGACCAAGTGCCGAACGGTAGGGTATATAGGATTGAATAAAAAGTACTGCAAACACAACCTAAGTGTAATGTTGTCTTGGGTCAGGGTTCTGAAAAACTTAATCGCGGAGCTCGCTCTGGGGTGTCCTGGCCTTATATTTTTGCAGCTTTCGTATATTTTTGACCTCATAGGTGTCATGGGTGATAGTGCTTTGCTTTTCCCATTTTTGAATCTGATTTCATGATTAAATCCTCTCGCTTTTGACTTTTGCTGTATTTCTTTTCTGCGTACCCATATTCACTCGGCAAGCAGAAAAGGGGCGTAAAGCTTCTTCTTTCGGGGATCGAACCATTTCAATCAGATAATGTGCACTGGAAACACAAATGGGTCTGCAACTATTGTATTTATGAGGTAGATTATCGCTCGACTGGTATTTGTTCTATCACTTCGTCTCCGCCAAAAGCGCTTTAAAGCCTTGCAATAAATCAGCTCTCAGGTCTTCCCACCCCTCAATCCCAATGCTAATCCTCAATAATCGTGTGTCAACATGAGCATCGGTCATCGTCCTCCATTCAATTAGACTATCGACCCCACCCAGACTGGTAGCATGGTGGAACAGCTCCAATTTACTCGGCAGTCTCTTCGCAAACCGCTCTTCCTTCATCACAATGGAGAAGACCGGACCAAAGCCCTTCGGCATCTGCTTGAGCAGCCACCCATCCTTGATGTCAGCTTCCTGTAGACTCGCATGCTCTATCTTCGCGAGCACAGCTTGCACGACCTTACTCTCTTCATCCTCGGCTTTAGAGGTGAGAGCAGAATTTAGCCACCCAACAAGCTTCCCGACACTGAACGACTGTCGCTCAACCCGCACTTCAAGAGTCCTCACACTACGAATACCCAACCACCCCTCCATACTCCCCATCACATTCCCCAAATGCAACCTCTCCTCCCCTAACTTCTCAAACCACTTCTCTTTTCCCCACTTCGGGTTTACGGAAAGTATTCCACAAAGCATGTCGGAATGCCCGCCGATATATTTCGTGCCGGAGTGCATGACTATATCTGCGCCCCAAAGAAAGGGATCCTGCAAAGGAGGCGGAGCAAACGTCGCATCCACGGTGAGGAAAGCGCCCCGCGAGTGAGCCTTCTCGGCATATGCTTTCAAGTTTCTCGCTTCGCCAGTGGGATTCAGTGGTGTTTCCACGTGCACTATATCTCCAGGCTGCAGGTCCTCGGCCGGGCAATCAAGCTCTAGTTTCTGGAGCCCTGTAAGTTTCTTATGAATATCGATAACACCGTGGCAACCGTGATATCCTTCTCCAATAGCGATGCGTTTTGGGTTCAGGAACACCAGCATGGAGTGGAAGGCACTGAGTCCAGAAGCGTACGTAAGTGAGGGGCCCTTGAGAATATCTGAGAGGATGGCCTCAAAGCGTGTAGTGTTTGGTGCCGTGTGCCGAGAATAGATATGTCCTTCATAGGCAGGATGGTCTGGCTATTGAGAATGGGTCAGCTGACTTGCCCCATCCTTGGATGAGGGGACTTACACCCAGACTGGCTAATGTTTGTAGCTTATCTGGATCTCTGTCATAGCGGTAAGTGGTAGAGACATGTAGGGCTGGTGCTACATCTTGAGTCTTGTTGAGGAAGTCATCTGCATGAAGGGTCTTAGAGGAAAGTGACAAGTTTGTGAGTCTGTGATCGGGGGTGTGGTCTTCGCCATTTTGGTTGCCATTGAGGCCCGGTACTGAAGCTGACATTTTGTTATTTGACGTTGTTTGACGATTGAATGTTTACCTAGGTAGGCAGTGAAGGGAGAGGATTGAGGATATTTATATGCGTCGGTTCTGTGCTTGATGTCGCAATGTTTTTCACGCCCTTCGGTGGAGCCCGGGTTTTGCTACAGTAGCGCCCGGATGGGGCAACGGCCCCCTTTTATTCGGAAACGTATGTTTCTTTGCCCGGCCAACTATTCGCCCAATGATGAATGAAAATGTAGTATACAATCATTACAAAAGTCTATTTTAGGATTCCGAAAGATGCTGTTCAATTTTATGTTTGATCAATAACTTCGTCGATGGTTTCTGATTACTTACCGACGAAGTCGGAAGCAGGAGGTGGGAAGGGGCTCGTGAAGCAGTAGAAGCAGTAGAAGCAGCAATCAAGTATGACTGTTGAAAGTAGATGTAATAGCAAGTGGCAGATCTTTGCCCATGTTAGTATTTTCATCTATAAAAAAGGGCGATATGCTGACGTGGCAAAGTAGGATCACTAACCGGACACAGGATTCAGCATTGGATTCTTTACAAGGACGCTGGTTTCATTCGATTCGCCAGTCTTGCACCCAAAGGTATGTTCCGATTCTATTTCTTCGAATTCAAACTGTCAAGCAAAACGAGAAAGTGGGCTATCCATACAATGTCTGTAGGCCTTTCGAAGCCACTACCAGCATCCAATGACACTTCTTGGTTCCTGAATCATCTAGCTGCCATACTTCTTCTAGTATTTCTAGAACACGGGAGACTTGCTGAAGACCAACAATGCAACGTATTAGTACTGTATTCCTGCGAAAAGCAAGAGATGATAAGATGGAACACTCGGGGGGAGCGCAAAGGTAGCAATATTTGAGAAAGGGAACGAAGAAAGGATTGTTTACTCGCTATGGCGGCGAAAGTCCCTCACGAATAGTCTCGCGCGCGCTCTCTTTTGAAGACGAGGAATCTACAGACGCAGTCGTGGATGTTCGAATAGTCTTTGGCTTTCACAATCATTCAAACCCAATGAATTCGTATTTTTTTCGTCCACCAATCAAGTGCCGGCAATCAAGACGGGAAGACCAAAAAGAATACGGGTTCCAGAAGTTGCTGGGATTGTCTCAAGAAGTTTTACGATGTGAAAAGCTAAGGCCCTCGGGAAGTTGTGCTGTAATGGAGCGATTTCCTCACTCGAATTATATCTGAAGGTTTCTGTCTCTGTAGGCATTTCCGTATCTGAATTTGTACAATCGTTGAGTACTGGCTGTCGTGCTTGTTGTTGTAACAACTGTGCAAATGTGGTGTACTTTGGGGATCCGAGAGGCATAACGCTGTGCGGGTCTCCTGCAGATATACGAAATATCATCAATTGATGTCTGAGAGTCCTGGGGATATTGGAAACTGCTTTGTGGTGATGGAGCCAAGTCTAACTATTCGGAAGCCATTGATTGAGCCTTTTTCTGTAGAAAATACTGAAGTCCTTTTAGCCGGTCAATCTCGCTGTGGGACAGGCGACACAAAGACCCACCCTTTCCGATGACAATGAAGAGCCGCCTTGAAAATCCTGTAAGGGGTGTGGAAATATTCTTTTCATATCCTCGGGGATGTCTGTGTCATCGACGATATCCTGGCTAATTTCCAGACTGTAAACAGTCTGCTGTGAAGCTTCTTGGTAATGGAAAGACGGCCTGGCATTACCTGCAGCAAAAGCCGATATCATGAATCAATACACATATGCTCCTAATATGTATGTCTGCTGGTATTTGAGACATTTTGCCTTTGTTGTGAGCCATAGCGAGAGAAGTACTTGGCTGCCTAAGACATGGCTCAACCCTATGTCGTTGACGTCGTACCACGCCGATGTCAAACCAGCTATGATAGAACTGATCATCAGTGCATCGGAGACAATTGGATCCTGAAGACTTCCGATCTCGGTTCTGACCGCTGAGAAAGCCTCCGATTGCAAACTTAGTGCCTTGAGTCGCATTTCTGGGCGTTGTCCGCTGAGCAGCGCCGCAGATGATGCTTGTACAAGTAGGAGAAGAGGCATCGAATAAGCCATCATCGACGCTGCAATAAATCGGAACGGGCTGACATCGGAGTTGAAGCACCCAGCAATTCTGCATAATCCCGTGGAATAGTAATGTATCAATGTAGAGGAATCGTCGTTCAGCAGTTGAGGTAAACTGGGCCTGGTCCGAAGACGACTATTACCAAATGAAAAAAAAATGATTGTGTATACAGAGCGTGGATCATCGTGGCTCGTTCTTCAGGATTTGCAGCCTTGTGCATGACTTTTATAAACAGCTTGAGAGTTTGTAGATTCCAGTGTCCCCGAGTCATCAATCCACTCCAAAGACTTCTGGTAACCTGGACACGGGAGCTTTTGACGGTGACATTGCTGGCATCCTGGCATTATCATGTCACATTTAACCTAGATCGAACAGATTATTGTCAGTATCGAAAGTGTATGGTTCCATCGCAAGCAACGCACCTTCCGTCGTTTGCATTGCTGGCAGCCTGCGCGAGACTTAATACGTCGTGCCTCGGACATGCCTCGGACATTTTTGGCTCCAAAATGCTCCAAAATGCTCCTATAAAAATCTTTCGATCGGAACAAGGGTCAGAAATTTCTGATAGAGGTGTTTCTGATTCTTGTTGGGAATTGATGAGGAAGTGTCGTTGAAAGAGCAAGTCTATAACTTATCCTTGCACTAAGTCCTCGCTTGCAACCCCTGAGTACCTGGAATTTTGTCCTCGACGTGGATGTAATAAATGGCCAAATAATGTGCCAGATTTAGAGCCCGTCCTCCCGTCGCTCTATTTATCAGAAATGGGTTTAGACTGATCTCATATGCCGCTTCCTATTGGCTTCCCATATAGTAGTTGGTGTTTCCCCCGGGGAGCTGTCACTTACTGATTTGACACCTGCCATGATGTATAGATCGTATTTCTAGGCCAAGTGTCTCATATCTTACCGTTAATTCCGTCGCACTTTTTGACCACAATCGGGTTAGTTTGGTGTCGAGTAACGTACTCCTTGCATTGTAAGAGTATATAAGTGGAAACGTATTTAAATAAGGAAGTCTCGAAGAGTTTGTTTCATTCATTGTCATCATTCTACCTTTTTAATTCCCTTACCATTGATCTATTGTTCCGCCTTACCAATTGTTCGAGATGGCAAAGCCATCGAAAGTGCCTGAGATTGAGATTAATTTCATCGTCACCCCTAAACCTGCACCGCAAGCCTTTCAAATCGATGAAGACTGCGGCGTGAGAATTGTTTCGGCAAGTCTAATCAACTTGAGACCCCGATTTTTAGAAAATCATTTAAACGTTGCAACAGTCTCCTTCGATAAAAGATGGACATCTTCCAGCAGACGGACCTGGACCTGGAGCCGAAGGATTTTCGAATGTAGCTCTGCTTACCCTCCTCATCGGGGTTCCAAGCCTTTACAAATGAAGTTCCGGGGAAGGATGGGTCCCAATACTCTCGTAGCAGTCCTCACATCATTCCATCTCCTCGCTGGATTTTGGTATCTGTCATCAACATTCACACCCCGAAAGAACAAGAAAGTCAAACTCCCCGGCCATCCAATCGAACACTACCTCAAATTCAAAATTCCTATCGATATTTTCCAAGAGGCGCTGGCTGCCTGAAAGAGCGTCAGCCTAAAACAATCTTCGAACCCGCAATCATTGCCCTAAATGTGGAACTTGAGGGGCTAGGAGGATTATAGCAGATTATATATCTTTGTATCAAACTTCAAACCAATCTAAGGTCGTACCTCGCAGGAAAAACGACAGGCACAGCCGCACGTTGAGCCATAGGTCCGACTGAATGAGATTTATATGAATTGATAACTGCTGCGCGGTATCTTGAAGTCTTGCGTATATCCCTCGACGTGCCCTAAAAGCCCGTAAGCCCCAGTTTTAAGAGCTAGAAAAGCCTTCTTACCCGGCTTCGGGCGCAGGTACAACCGGGCACGGCTTTTTGAGAATGTAAATCATTGAAACATCCAAGACAATTAATTCCATCCACAGCTGAATGAGATCGAAGTTCAAATAATTGCCGAACTTGGCGGTCTTGGGCCTTTTCACATCCGATAGTTCACCGAAAGAGCACCCAAAGCAAGCATGAGGGAGGCAATCGAGAAAGATGGCAAAGCTTCTATAAGCTCGCAACTGTAGAGAATATTTCAAGCAAATGGGTATCGTTCAAATGCAACCAAGCAGACGCCAAGTACAACTCTAAGCAAGTATGGCATATTGTCCGTCATAAATCAGTATCAATCATATCAGGCAACACTTAGCGGTTCTCCACTCAGAAGATTCTCAAAATGATACTCCACTTCACACCGCCTCTCTTCCTCAGCATCCATCCACTTCTCAACGACAGCTTGAATTCTGCTCGTTAGTGCTGGCATGCTTGAGGCATCAATTGCGAGGCCCGGTGGCTGACTTCCACGGCTGACGAACATATCATCCTTAGCTGTGTCCATCATGAGGCTTCGAAGGCGTTCGTTATTGGTCGCAAGTGTCAGAAGCAATTGTTGGGTGTGGGAATTCTCAGGAATTCGTTCCAGTGGGAGCTTCCTGGACTTCGCGCGGGATAGCTTCAACGGACCTCCATTCTGAACGGCCATCAGTTGCTGTTGCTTCATGAGATATGCACGTGGATCTCCGTCGGCCAGAGTGGTCTTGAGTTGTTCAACTACTCGTGCACCATTTCGTGACGATATTGTATCAGCTTCAAGGGCCTTGACGGCAGAGATGTAGCGGTTCTTATGCGGAGAGGATCGAGTCCTTTCATCGGAGTCTCCTTGGAAGGAATCAGCTTGTGCGCGTCGGTTTTTCTCACGCTTTTTCTCACGCTCCTGACGATGATGTTGAGTGGCTTCCTCTTTCCTTTGTTCGTAGTCCATGGCCCATTCAAGTTCGGGATTTGCCTCCATCTGAGGCCTCTCCTGCCCATTACCATTGTGTGCCTGATACCCATCCAGCAATGTTGACTGGCGGAACCTATCAGACTGTATGGTATTTCTGGCAGTAGTTCGTGGTGGTGCAAAAGGTTTGTTTACACCAGTCGATCTCTTCGCACCCTTCAAGCGCTGTGTCGCAGGTGGTGATGCGAGAGCATTTTCTGGCAAATTCCTGGCGGAGACAAAGTCGTTTCGTCGCCGAACCTGGGGTGCTTGTTCTTCAACAGCTAACAACTCATCGTAGCCAGCAGCTCCCAATGATGGCCTACCACCCCGCATGTCTTCATTGCTATATCTTCGCTGCGGTTGATCATGATGTTGAAAAGGCAAGCTATCTGCCATTGACTGGCTTGGGTTTCTGAAGAGCTCATTACTGTATCGTCGCCTTGGTAGTCTCGAGACGGCTGGTATTTCTGAGTGATTGAGATCTAGAAGCATAGGATCGGATATTTGACTAGGTATCTGGGCAAGCATTGCCGAAGGCTCTGCAGTCAAGTTCCGCGAGTCAGATGGTGTAGGAAGCGTGTTATGGTTATCCTGCCGGACAGAGGCGGTCATTTTCGCAATAAGCCAAGGATCAAGAGGATTGAGTGATGTGTTCCCTGGAGCTGACTTCTCTGCGGGCCCTGGGCTTCTAAATTTGCTGGGATGGTTGGCTCTTGCTAGTCCTCTGTTCTCTTCTGTAAAGTCTTTTGACATGTCAATCCCCACTTGCGTCGGTTTCCACCTGCTTCATCTTCACCCGCCTCAATACTTTGAGCCAAGTTATCTGTTCCAATAACGGGATCGCTGTTTATTGGCGAAGGCAGGGATGGAAGGAGCAAACCATTTGGTGACTCCATGGGAGCACCCCCCTGGCTGGGCGAAGATTCTGTGCGATATGTTGAGGATCCTACAGGCTTCCGAGCAAGAAGCAACTCGAAGTTGTCAAGCTTTTGGGCCAGGGGAAGCGGAGGCTTGATGGAAGATACAGGCTTACTCTCGCCATATATAGTTCTGAAAAGGCCTTCCATAGCTTCCAACACAAGATATTCATTTGAGAAGAGAACATCGTCCTTTGCAGGCTCCACATTGGGATCGTAACTTGCGACTAATGATATATGAGCCAGCTCTCTCCCAATCTCGGCCAAAGCTTAACATACCAGGACAAGTAATGCTCAGACGAATGAAAGGATTCTTGACTTCAGATCCATCCCCAAATGCTGCCTTTAGGCAATGTTTGAAAATAGTGACAATTCTCTTCATTGTACCCTTCTCATGGGACACTGGCCGAGAATCTATGGAGATGAATTGACCGTGCCCGAATTTCGAGGAGTCGGCATCTGGTCTAGGAAGAAAAAGCTCTACTAAAAATTGATCGTTTGACAACTGATGCTTTTCGGTGAGACTTTCAGTAACATTCGCCTCGCCAGACTGAGATTCGGGAAACACCAGTGACTTTTCCATACACTGCGCCGCTGCATCTCGTCCAATGACCTGTGAGACGGCTTCTTTGATGCCATCATTCGGTCGTGGTGCGAATGACCAGGAGCCCTTGGCGCCCTTGATAATCTTGAGGCTGAATCGAACCGATGGCCTGGAGAGTGCATAAGATTGCAAAAGCTCTTTGACTTTCACGAGTGTCTTGGGGGCTGCTTTGAGAGTCGTCTGTTTTCTGACTGGAATCTTCTCTAGAAACTTGAGGACGCAGACCGTAGTACCAATAGGATGCGATGTGCGGCTTTGACTCTCGATAACCCCAGGAGCTTTCAACTTCACTGTGGTTGCCACAGGGTCGCCGTTCGTCCTCGAAGTGATAGAGACTTCTCCCAGCTGAACAGCGCTGGCCAGAGCCTCACCACGGAAGCCTAGACTGACACCTCCAATAGCTTTCAGCTCATCAAAGGAACGCAGCTTGCTGGTATGTCCTCGACGGCCTAGGACGTCAAGATCTTCCTGCGGAATGCCGTGGCCATTGTCGCGAACCTCAATCTTGTCGAGAGTGTTTTGAGAGATAAGAATGTCAATAGATGTTGCTTTTGCGTCAAGACCATTGTCAATGAGTTCTTTGACGAGAGATGTAGGGGTTGTGAGAGCTTGAGCAGAGCCGAGCAGGTGGACGGTTGCTTCAGGAAGAGCAGCGATGGGCATTGCGAACCCCCAAATGATGCAGACTGACTGAACATGTACTCGATAACAATATCGCTTTTTGGCCCAGACGTTATGAATATACAAATACACGCATTGACAGATAGTTGAAACAACTCGTTGTGAGTGAAGAAATGGAAAGGAGATGACGATGTAGCCTGCCCCGGATTCGTCAGCCTTGTAGGCGAGGCTACAGTGTGCATAACATGTAGGTAGCCAGGTACCTAGGTAGATATCACTAGAGCTTAAAAAGCTAATGATAATAGAAGAGGCTTTATTATACAACTTAAAGGATATAATTTGTCCATATGTTTCTTCTTTTCTCTCTCCAGATTATACTCTGTTCTGCATACTAGTAAGGGAGAGTTCTGATTGGCTGGCACTTTAGAGTCATCGCGATTTTGTTCTGGATTCACCAGTTGTAAATTTATGAAAAGAGCAATCGCACCGTTCCATTGCTTTTCTCCGCATCGAAAGTCACCACACGTCCAATCCAAGTCTTGGAAAGGAACGCCAGTACGACGTCTCGAATCTTGTCTAGAGCGCTCTGGGTGCGCAGGTCGCCCTTCAGAATTACTTTCTCATACACCCGTGCCAAAATGGCTACTAACGCTGCTTCGTACAATCCAAGTAATACTTATACCCTAGCCGGTCAAAGAATAATAGCTGATAAGATTTACCCAACAGTTGGAGAAGAAACCGGCCCCGTTACTGGAAAACCCCCTCCACTGTCGAACGAGACGAAAGCCGCTGTCGCAGACGCCGCAAATGCGAGCGCCACAGGATCCCATGTTCCTGGACAAGATGTCGAGAAGAAAGTCAAGACCGAGAAGGAACTAGAAAAAGAGCGGAAGAAGGCCGAAAAGGACGCCAAATTCAAAGAAAAGAAGGCCAAGGCACAGGCGGCTGCGGCTACCCCCGCTACAACCAGCAAGACCGCAGAAAAGAAAGCCAAAGCCGAGAAGAAGACTGATGTCCTCCCGGCCTACATTGAAGAGACACCAGCTGGTGCCAAGAAGATCATCAAGTCCTTCGACGACCCGCAATATAAAGCATACAACCCAATTGCTGTCGAATCCGCATGGTACGCCTGGTGGGAGAAGGAGGGGTTCTTCAAGCCCGAGTTCACCGCAGACGGCAAAGTCAAGCCAGAGGGTAAATTCGTTATCGTCGAACCACCTCCAAATGTCACCGGAAAGCTACATATGGGCCACGCTCTTGGCAATGCCTTGCAAGATGTCATGATCCGGTGGAATCGAATGCACGGCAAAACTACTTTATGGCTCCCAGGATGTGACCACGCGGGTATCTCGACTCAAAACGTTGTTGAAAACATGCTCTGGCGCCGGGAGCAGAAGACTCGACATGACTTGGGAAGACCAAAATTCGTTGATACTGTCTGGGATTGGAAGAATGAGTACCACGAAAAGATCAATACCGTTCTACGACGAATGGGAGGTTCCTTCGACTGGACGCGAGAAGCATTCACAATGGACGAGAACTTTGCTGCTGCCGTCACGGAGACCTTTGTTACTTTGCACGATCAGGGGATTATCTACAGGGGAAATCGCCTTGTCAACTGGTGCACGAAACTCAATACATCTCTTTCTAACCTAGAGGTCGTCAACGAGGAGCTTACTGGCCGCAAATTGCTCAGAGTCCCTGGCTATGATAAGCCTATCGAATTTGGTATCATTGTCTATTTCAAATACAAAATCCAAGACTCAGATGAGACTATCGAAGTTGCAACAACTCGTATAGAAACCATGCTTGGAGATACAGGTGTTGCTGTCCATCCGGATGACGACCGATACAAGCACCTGGTTGGAAAGAATGCTGTCCACCCCTTTATCGAAGGCCGAATCATGCCTATCGTTGCAGATACATATGTAGAGAAGGATTTCGGTACTGGTGCCGTCAAAATTACCCCAGCCCACGACCAAAACGATTTCGACCTCGGCAAAAGACACAACCTGAAATTCATCAACATCTTGACGGATGATGGCAACATGAATGAGAACACCGGTCCGTACGTTGGACAGAAGCGTTTCGACGTTCGTTACACAATCCAGGAGGACCTCAAGAAGGCCGGCTTGTACGTCGACAAGAAGGATAACGCCATGACCGTACCTCGTTGCGATAAGTCGAAAGATATTATTGAGCCTCTCTTGAAGCCGCAATGGTGGATGAAGATGAAAGCTATGGCAGAAGATGCCCTCAAAGCTGTCACGTCTGGCGAGATCAAGATCCTACCCGAGTCCGCTGAGAAGAGCTATATTCGATGGATGTCAAATGTTAACGACTGGTGTTTGTCCAGACAGCTGTGGTGGGGACACCAAGCACCAATGTATTTCGCACAAATCTATGGCGAAGAGAATGATGAGGCAAATGGAGACTTATGGTTTGCTGGAAGAACACAAGAGGAAGCAGAAGAAAAAGCCAGAGCAGCTCTACCTGGAAAGAACTTTGTTTTGAAAAGAGATGAAGATGTTCTGGACACATGGTTCTCGTCTGGACTCTGGCCTTTCGCAACAATGGGCTGGCCCAATAAGACTCAAGATCTTCAAGAACTGTTCCCAACTACCGTTCTTGAAACTGGTTGGGATATCCTCTTCTTCTGGATCGCCCGAATGATTATGTTTAGTATCAAGCTCACTGGAAAGGTCCCCTTCACTCAGGTCTACTGTCACTCCTTGATCCGCGACTCCGAGGGCCGAAAGATGTCGAAATCATTGGGTAACGTCATTGATCCTCAGGATGTTATTGAGGGTATTCCTTTGGAGGACCTCCACGCCAAGCTCCAGCTTGGCAATTTGGCGCCAGATGAGGTCAAGGCCGCCACCAAATATCAAAAGAGTGCTTTCCCTGACGGCATTCCTGAATGCGGTACTGATGCCCTTCGTTTTGCCCTGGTCGGGTATACTACTGGCGGCGGAGATATTGCATTTGATATTCGTGTTATTCATGGGTATCGAAAATTCTGCAACAAGATTTACCAAGCCACGAAATACGTACTGGGCAATCTGGACGCAGACTACGTTCCTCGAAAGACTGCTAAGCTCTCGGGTAATGAATCACTGCCTGAGCGATGGATTCTCCACAAGATGACCATTGCTGCTAAAGAGATCAACCAATTGCTCGAAGATCGCGAGTTCTCAAAATCGACACTAATTGCTTATCGATACTGGTACAGCGAATTGTGCGACGTCTACATCGAAAACTCGAAAGCTATTATCCAAGACGGCACTCCAGAAGAGAAACGCTCAGCCATCGATACTCTATACACGGCTCTTGATGCCGCCTTGACAATGATTCACCCATACATGCCCTTCTTGACAGAAGAACTTTGGCAGCGTCTGCCTCGCCGACCAGAAGACAAGACACCCTCCATCGTCCTCGCCAGGTATCCAACCTACGACGCATCAATGGACGATCCTACCTCCGAAGCAGCATACGAACTCGTCCTAGGCATCTCAAAGGGTATCCGCTCCCTCATGTCGGAATACTCCCTCAAAGACGAAGGCAAAGTCTTCATCCAAACCAACGACAACACCTCCTACACCACCGCCACCACCCAACACCAGTCCATCAAATCCCTCTCCGGCAAATCCGTCGCCTCCATAGAGGTCCTCGCGCAAGGTGCGGAGCGCCCCGCCGGCTGTGTCGTCTTCTCCGTCTCCTCCTCTGCCGCCGTCTTCCTCTTCGTCAAAGGCCGCGTCGACATCGACTCGGAGATCGCAAAAGCCAACAAGAAGATATCCGGTGCTGACAAGGGCATTGAGAAGCAGAAGAAGATTTTGGCGGATGAGGGGTATAGGGAGAAGGTTAGCGAGGAGTTGCAGGCTGTTGAGAAGGCTAAGTTGAGGGATTTGGAGGTTGAGCGGGATGCGCTTGCGGAAACTATTGGTCAGTTTGAGAGGCTGAGGCTAGAGTAGATGTGTGCTGTGGGCCTGTTCTAGTTCGTACAAAATGAGAGTGCTGTTAAGATCATTGCGGGGGGTTTCATGCAATGAGTGATCGATCGTCCTTGCCCAGTACCCAATGAACTCATGACCAATAAATGGAAATATGTAGTAGACCAGCCCAGTCTCAAAAATGCATATCCCTAAACCTTAAAGCTCCTCTTCTAAATTACTTCGCTTTTGGACTTGTAAAACCATTTGCCTACAGGGGGAACAATTCTGTCGTACATGTTACAAAATTCATACTGTTGAGGCCGCCAGATGAGTGAACTAGTGAGACATGACTTCATTATTTCCCAACCCAGAAAATCCTAGACGTTCAACGTCATTCCGATCCTCGTATATCCTATGTATATCCTCATTCCAGTTTCCC
>QGMI01000114.1:0-63406 GCA_007821535.1 Lachnellula occidentalis | reverse complement strand
CCCCTCTTATACCCCCCCTTTCCTATAGGACTTATAAATACCTGACCTAACTTATAGGTTAGGTCCTAAAACTTATAAGTTAGGTCTAATAATTATAAGGACCTATAAGTCGGGTCTAGGTCTTAACCTTAGACCCATGGGGACCTATGGCGACCCCTAGGCATAGAGAAGCAAATGATAAAAAGGATTGCGGACCAAGTCTGGAGGCCGAAATTTGCTGGATCTACTAGGTCAGACCTATAATTCTGAGTGCATCAATCCAAGGGATTAAGTGTACGGGAATCTTGGTATAGCTTCGGACCTTGATGAGGGAGATGTGGCCCTAGAATACCGCGCTACTCGTCAAAAGATTTATGTCTCTATTGCTAATCATTGCATTCGAAAGTACCAATCCTTGCTCGTGTTTTTCCTGCGTACGGAATCCAAAGACTCTTTTGTGAATGCCATCTTGGGTTCCAGATTGGAACGCGGTCTCTACCATTGGCCAGTGCCTTGGTTCTAGAGCCTCAGCAAAGTACTTGGCAGGCGACAAATCACAGAAACCCACCCGAGGCATTGAATATTACTGATTCCAAAGCAGGCAGTTAGGTAGAATGCAAATGTTCATGCAGCAAAGCTGTTATTGTGGATGGTACATAAGGTGATTTTAAACTTTCTAATGTCGTCTTTTTGGTCATAAGTCTTAGCCAGCTAAGACAAGTCTTTACGCTTTTCATTCAACATTTTATTCACACTTGGGGCCAATTTAATATTCAGATATTATTGATGAGCCCGAAAAGAGAAAGCTTACAGCTCTTGGACTCAAATCTCTACCACCTCCTTCTCCTTCACTTCCCGAAATAATGCCCTTGCTCAAGATCAGCAATCAAACCAACTTGCCTAGGACTCCACCCCAACACTTCCCTCGTCCACTGACTCGAAGTCGGATTATCCATCGAAACCGGCGTCGCGACAAAGCCTAGCACCCCCTGCGCCTCCTCAAAACTCCTACTCACAACCGGCACACCCAACTCCCTCCCAATAACCCCCGCCACATCTTTCAACACCACAGCCTCTTCCCCCACAGCATGGAACGACTTCCCCGCCCCGCCCTTCTCCAGTGCAAGTCGGAACACCACCGCTGCATCCAGCCGATGCACAGCAGGCCACCGATTCAGCCCGTCCCCAATATACATCGACTCCCCTCCCGCCCGCGCAGCACTGACCAGCATCGGGATAAACCCCTTTTCCCCCTCCCCATGCACCGTAGGCGGAAGCCTCACCACAGACACACGCACTTTCTTCTCTGCAAGCGCCAGCGCCGCCACATCAGACGCTCCCCATATCCGCCCCATCTTCCTCCGTCGCCGCCCTTCCGTGCGTATGCGGCAGCATCAGCGTGCCGGACGTCACAACAAGCGGTTTCCCCGTCCCTGCCAGCGCCTCGCCCATGGCTTCGATAGCTAGACGGTCCATCTCGCACACCGCGGCGTAGTTGCTGAAATCCGCGTTGAAAGCTAGGTGCACCACGCCGTCTGCTTTCGCGGCGCCGGATTTCAGGGACGCGAGGTCGGATAGAGAACCGTGGTGCACGAGCGCGCCGGCGGAGACGAGGGAGGCGGCTGAGGCTGGGGAGCGCGCGAGGCCGAGGACACGATGCCCTGCGTGTAGGAGGTCAAGGACGACGGCTGAGCCGATGAAGCCGGATGCTCCGGTGACGAAGACGAGCATTGTTTATGGATGGGGAAGGGAAGGGCTGTTGTTGTAAGGGGTTGCAATTGAAGGTTGAGAAGTAATGTGAGGTCAGGTATTTGGATGCGAAGACGGGTAAAGGCAGTAGTAAGGGGGACTGGCAGAGCCATGAGCTGTACTTTATATGCATTTCTTCACATCGGACTTTTCCCCGTCTTATATAGTAAACTTCTAATTAATATGGGGATTGTCATCATGCTCCATAGCTCTACTGAAATGGTGATATGATTTTATTGGTGAGGTTGTCTGGCAATACGATATGAAGTTAGCTTGGGAGATACGACGTGAGGTTAGCTCGAAAACATATCTATACTACCCTGCTCTACCTTGTTGGTAATAAAGATAAGGTATACTACGTATATCTTAGCTACCTGCCCATATAAGTATAAATTATATCTTAAAATTAATTAATTAATTGAATGATAAACACGTCAGAACACCACGAGTAACAAATACATGTATATGGCAATGAAAAGGGGAGAGTAGAGCTTTCGCTTACAGTTCCTATCAAACAAAGGAGACATGTTATACAGCCACCCCACCCCCTCATATGGCGTTTCGAGCTCGCGGACCACAACGTCGATCCTTCCATCCACCCCATCCTCTCGCGAATGGCCTCAGGCACAGGGATCTGTTTGGGTGGGGTGGCGAGGCGCATTCCTTGTTGTGGCTGATCTGATCTGACAGCAGTGACGTCACATCTCATGCCTTGCATTGCCCTTGCCTTTACTTATACTTTAAAGCCACACTCACACTTCTTAACACATACTACTCCAAATAACTACAACTACAACAACTTCATACTACGAACTCAAGACTTTTATCAATCAAAACAAAACAAACCCAAATCCACGAACCAGTCATCGAGCAACCATGTCTTCAAACAACAACGATAAATCCGGAGTGTCCTCTGGTCTAAACTGGGTTACTTCTACTGTCGGGTTTGTCTCCCCTCTCCCTCTCTCCCTCTCTCCCTCTCTCCCTCTCTCCCTCTCATCCCCCCCTTTCATCCAAACCACTAACGAAACCCCAGAACCGGCGCAAGCGGCGTCCTCAACACAGCCGGCTCAGTCGTCGGCACCGCTGGCCGCGGCGTCGGCGATACAGTGACGGGCGTAACAGGAAACGCGGGGAAACCTCTGGGCGATGGTCTGAAGTACGTGACGGATGGTGTGGAGGGGGGTGCGGCGAATGTGGCGGGTGGGGTGAAGAAGGCTGGGGATGGGAAATAAATGGAAATGGGGAAGAAGGAAATAAGGACAGGTGGTGGGGAGTTTGGGAATGGAAGGGAATGAATGGACTGTACGGTGTATGCGAGCTTGTCATGATTACGAAATAGGATTTTCTTCTTCGAAAAACTACTACCTGTTAAACTGTTCTCCTGCATGATGCACTTAGTGTTTAGTCTACAGTATCTCGGCCGAGCAGAAATGCAAAAACGAACTCATAAAGCCAGGACAGCACGTTACAACAACATAGAAAAATCCTTGGCAAGAGTTTGTCATTTCCTAAACTACCTGAGGCTCCCAAAAATCCAACCCAAAGTAAAAGCAGATATCTCTAAGGGTATAAATTCGCATTATGCTGGTCGATAGAGCTGATATCTGAAGCATCCGCCATGCGTGAAGAGGGATAAACCCGTATCGAAGGCTGGTAGACTTGTGGCGAAGGTGAAGGAGAAGAAGAACGACTATTGCTCTCAAGAATACGACCCATGCCATTTTCACTCTTCATCTTCTCCACCAACTCCATATTCTTGTGAATCAGCGCTCCATCCACCCTCTTCGTCTCAAGATCCCGAAGGTGCTTGTTCGCCTCATAAGTGTCCATTACTTTTTTCGACCCATCCTCGATCATGAGTCGCGCTCTCACTCCCTCGTTCTCTATCCCGAGCTGCTGCGCTATCAACCCAAGCTCCATCTGATTCCGCGTTTGATCTTCCTGGAGTAGTAGACCCCGCATCTCCTTCTCGCGCTCGTATTTGCGAGCAGCTATCATATCGTCCTCTAGATGTGCACTATTTTCAATTGCAAGACGCGCTGCCGTGCCCTCGTTTTCCTTGGCCACCTTGGCGCCGGTAAACTCAAGCTCTAGTGTATGCTTTATATGCAGCTGTTCAGAAAGGACTCCGTTCATGTCTCTGGCTGTAGCGACTTGAACATCACCGATTTGCTTCATATGATCGCGTTCCGCAACTTGTCTGAAAGATGTCACACGGTCGTGCTCGCTGGCAGACTGCATTTCCAGTTTGAGTTGCATTGTAGCTCGCTCTTGGATGCGGATTTGTTCTGCTTGGTCTTTTTCGTTGGCCCAGCGGATTTCAGCCGCTGTCTGAAGGTCCATGATTTTGACCTCTTCCTGGACGGCCATACGTTTGAGATCGAGAGCAGCGATGGTATCTTGCTTACTCTCTGTGAGGCGCTTTCGGCGGAGCTTTTGACGGACAACTTCTTCTTCAACATAGGTTGGGGCCCCGCAGTAATCTTCAGGTTGATCTGCCTCGATATCATTACCCCAGAACCTGTCAATAATCCTCTTGTTGCGTAGGAGTTTGAGAATATCTTCCTTGTGTCCTGGTGGACCCTTGAAAACATCCTTCTCAACGTACTTGGTTAGTGAATAAGTAAAGTTGGCATCCAAGTAAAGAAAGCTATTGTCGTTGACTTTGGTCCACATAAGCTTCAGCAAAATTGTCAGGATAGGCATCGGATTTGAGGAGTCCATAGCATAATGGAGCATCGTCTTGGCGCATCGATCTTGTGATACGCACTTGAGCCAGATATCAGCGCCTCGACCTATAAGACACGTGACAGCCTCTTCCAAAGAGGCTGATTTCGGACTGTAGTCAACAGCCTTGTAACAGAGTTCTGCCAAAGCGCTCCTTCCATCGTGACGCTCGCTAGGATAATCAGGTTGGTGTCCGTAGTCGATGAGGAGGCGTATCGAGTCACAGCGTAGCTCACGAGCTGCGTCGTGGAGACTGCCATCGTTTTGTTCGGCGTTTGCTCGAAGTAAGTATTCCATGATCTTTTGATTCCCTGAACTGCTGGCCATTGCAAGAGGTGAAACGCCGTCGATATTGGGAGTTTTGACGTTTGCGCCTTTGACGATGAGCTTGCAAACGATATCTGGCCGTTGGCCTTGAATGGCGAGTATAAGGGGCGTGAACCCGGACTTTGATTGGAAATTCACATTCGCTACCAATCACGTCAGTCTGAATCTATGACTGCGATGGGTCATGTTATAGGGTATCTTACCTCCTTGGTCAATAAGGTTCTCAATACTAATACTAGAAATCTTATTGTCGGCTTGCGCAAGTGCCCAACAAAGAATTGGATATTCCTCCATACCTATCTCAAGCTGTCAGTATGGTTCAATAAGGTAAATTTTAGGAGTCGGGATAAGTCCCAGGGGAGTCGAGAGAATGTTTGATAGTAGTCAACACTCGAAAATACTTTCAAGATATCCGAAGTAAGAAAACTCCCGTCTCAAAAAGCTACTTACCTATAGCGGGATCTAACTCCCGCATCTTCGATTGATTTGGATTATAGCCCATATCAAGAAGAGCACTAAATATCTGAGGCTTCCTCGCAAACTTTTCCAGGGCTAGGAACAACACATGCGCAAGGTCTTGAGTCGGATGTTCGAATGTGTTATACAAATGTTCGTCACCATCCTGCCGTGAGGTTAGTTTCTGTATGGGAAACCATCAGGATACTAGCCTAGAAGCCGCGAGACATTTCCAGAGGAAAAGCTCGAGACCTCTGCGGAACATGCCGATATAGGGATAAGGACTTTGATTATCTTACCTGCATAGAGTCCATGAATACCTGGATGCATTTGAGTAGCGCTATGGGGTCAGTCTCAGACGTAAAGAGGTACGGAATTGCCATCGCCTTGCTATGAGCTGAAGCGTAAGGCAGGAGCTTCTTGATTAGATCTACATTAAAGAGTTTCGTCGCCCATTGCAAGACCCGTCCCTGCTGGTAGTTGACGTCGGCTCCAAATTGAAGGAGAATAGGGAGAAATTCTGTCGCGAGTACCTGCTCGGCCCTGTCAGCATTTCTTTGAGCGAGAACAAATTTGTTGAGCGGCTTATTCGAAATGTGTCGTATTTTGAGACATGAAAAGGACCAATATTCGTACCTGTTGATCAATGTATGCTCTCCCAGCCGCCTTGCAAAGAGCCTCCGCTAGTGGATCTCCTGAAGCACCTCTCTCCAACATGAGTCTCATGATTCCAATGCCTTTGATAGATTGCCATTGCATATCATTGCTCATTGTATCATTGAATGCTGTAGACATGAATGGTGCAGCTTTAGGACTGTCTACCAGAAGTTCCAGTGTTTCAACATCCTGAGACTTGGCGGCATAGATTATCGACTGGCCCTCATCATACGCATTGTAAGATAACAGCAACTTGATTAGCCGACGGTCTGGTGGACTCTGTTGGATAGCATGGACGAGGCTGTTGATGACATGTCTATCAATTGCCTTTCCAGCCTTCAAGAGCCGCTCGATCACTGGGTACCGTTGCTGATTGGGAAGTCCCGCAACAATAACGTACGCATCCTTGAGAACATTTTCGGAGATCTGCTTCTGTAGGAGAAGACTTAAAGTCTCCGTGCAACCAGGATTTTGACTAGCGATATAGACCGCTTCTCCTCCATTCCATTCAGCCGACGCACCATTGTCGTACAGGAGCTGGGACAATTTCAAATTCACGTCACCTTCCCTGACAGATGCGACTAAGGCGACGTTGATGGGCTCTCCTTGAACTCCGGCTTCCAAGAGAATCTCGGCGACCAGATAATGACAATCTCGATCTCCCTTCTCTTTCAAGGCCATTGCAGCCACGAATGCGCTTGTCAAAATGAATTCGGATGGCTTGGTGCAATGCTCTCCACTCACAAGTGATTTCAAGATGCTGTTGTGTCCAGAATTAGCAGCATGAATAACTGCATGGCCTCCATTGTGCTCGACGGATGCACCATGTCGTAAGAATAACTCCGCGAGTGAAAAGTCGGCTGTGATTACTGCGGTTATGAGACTGTCTGAAATTATCGATGTGGAAATTCCAACTTTGAGAAGCTTGCTAACAATATCCAGTCTCTTTAGCTGATTTTGGAGATTCATGGCTTCCATGAATGCTGCAGATTTCGTGGCAGTTGATGGTATGATTGGATATGCGGCTAGCAGTATATCGAGACCTTCAATGAACATATTTTTGATGACCAAACGTAGCGCTTGTCCTTCCTTGTAATTAACGTCCGCACGTGGAACAATCAGTCTCAGTATAGGAATCGCCGTTTCGTTTTCTTTCCTCAGTACATGAAGCATGGATTTGCTGTTCACTTCTCCAGAAACACCGGCTGTCCAAAGTTTCTCGGCCAGAATGCATCGTGCTGGCTCTATCAAGTTCATGGCTTGCTGCGAGGCTTTGGTGAGGCTGGTCATGCTTGGACGCTTGGAGAGCATGAGATCCATGATTGATGGATGATTGATGGATCCCCAAACCGCTGCGCCTTCACGTGCATTCACGTCCGCTCCAGCGTCTAATAGAACTTTGATCACGCCAAGATCAACACTTGATGCTGCCATCGTGGCAGATCTGATTTCTTGGATGAGCGCATCATCCAAAGCTTGCTGCGGTTTGACGCCTTGAAGTAGGATCTCGACCTTATCGCGACGATGCCTGTCCGTTAGAGGAAGCTCGATGGCACATTTCAGACCTCTCTGCACAGTAGGGGAAGCAGGTAAGCCACCGTGGCTTTTAAGCACCGCTTCCAGGATCTCAAGACCCTCCAATTTTGTTGCCAACTCGACGGCCAGGCCTTCGTGCGCATTGATGTTGGCTTTTCCATCTTGGCAAAGCAGACGTAAGAGGTAATTGTCCTCAGGAGTATTCTGTAGAAGAGTGATGACAGCCTGAGAGACTTGGACATTATCTGTACCAGCTGCTGTGGCAGGAGCTAAGAGGAGAGTGATGATCTGATATCGATTTAACGGGTCATGGACCTTCATTGCCAGCGGTATTGCTGCCGTGCAAGTCGCGGGGGCAATATTGCCAGACAAGAGTGTTTTGAGGGTCTCCACGGAGCCTTGAGTGACTACATCTAGTAGCGTTTCTTCCAACACAGTTGCTCCATGCCGGACGAGGATATCGACGAGTCGATCGGATCTCTGCGGTTTAGTCGCTACTTGGTGTAATTCATCGTCGACACCGGGACCTTTGGCACCAGCCCGTAACAAAGTTTCAACCACCAGGAAGTGGGATTCCTCATTCAGATTCGGCGGTATGGCGGCGAATGCACTGGAGAGCGAGAAGCTATTTGCACGACCTTCATGTGCCAGAAATCTGATCATCGGCAGGTTGTTCCGAACCAAAGCTGCCTTGATGCAGCTGGCAGCGTTGTAATCCACAGAACAAATAGGAGACCTGTTCTGCTGTTTCCCGTACGTGACAAGCATGTGAGCAGTCTCCATGTCGTTTTGATCTGCAGCTATAATCAGCAGCTCATTGCAATGTGTGCCGCACGCGCCGTGTATGAGTAGTTTGGAGAGTATTGCAATCCTTTCCATTGGTGAGGCGTCGCGAGGAATGTGATGGACCAATTCAGATGCCGCTGTAGCGCTTATAGTATGGTCCTGGAGGAGCATTTCGACGAGGAAGGTGCGGTTGTGTTGGATGGCGTCGCCGACAGCAGCACCTGCCTTGTAGTTGATATCAATGTCATACGTCAACAACAGCTGCATGAGGTCGATGTTGATGTCCTTCGTCGCTTGGATAAGGCCATCGTTTACTGCGTCGCCGACAGGACCTGAAAATGTTCAAAGTCAGCGATACTTCATTGTTACATGTCTGCAACACCCGTCACTTTAATCAGAAACAAGATGCTCCAAGAAGTTGCGTACCAGCACACAATAGCAGCTCGATCATGAGGTGATTGCCATTCACAATGGATTGTGGAGCTGAAAGTACTAACGCCAGAGCTCGGTCTAGTGAGGGGCCGGAGGGGGGCGAACGGCCCAAGAGTATGGCGGCAACGTTATTCACCTGTAATGTGCGTACCGCGCATATCAGAGTAGATGCATTATCGTGGTCACCATCAGCACCAGCCTGTGCAAGCAGTGCCACGATTTTGTCATATTGACTTTTCGCGGCGGGCAGTAGGAGTCCCGAGATGCATTCGTTGGAGACCGTGTGTCTAGCACGCAACAACAGACCCACGAGCTCGACCTCGTTATTTTTCACAGCTTCAATAAAGGCTGTATTGTGGAGTGTTGCATTGGCGTCTGATGACAAGATTAGCATTGGGTCCACACAAACGTGGGAAACATGTCTGCTTACCATACTGCAATAGTAGTTTAATGATTGCCATATCCTTGAACCCGAGTGCAATCCGAAGCGACTCGTCGAGACTTGCTTGGTTGCCATGTGGGACCAGAAGCTGGACAAAAGGCACACTGCGTTTTGTTGTCGCTTTTTGAAGAAGATATCCACGTTCCCGGGGGATGTCGCTATGTAGCTTGCGGGTTTTCCCCTTTCTCGCAAGGCTGATGTCTCCACCCTCTTCTTTGAACCTCTTCAGAAGAGCTTCAAGTACTCCTGGCAAGCCATCTTCTTCGACGACTTGTACCAGTCCGTCGTAGAGATGTGCGTAGGAGTACACGGTGTATTTGTCGGCTTTGTATAGTTTTTTCAGAGTGGGGTTATGCGAAGCCTCAATGTCCAATTGCCCAAGTATGGCTTTCGCTTTTCGATCATCGTCCGGGCCAGAGAACGCCGGTGGATGATCAGGAGCGGTGAGGAGGGTGGTGTCGGTGGTTGGAATAGCACCAAGTTGGTTGGCTAGCTCTTGCAGTCGCTGGGAGCGCTGCTGCGTTGTAGGAGGAGCCATTGAGGCGTTTTTTAGATGGACTGAGCCAGGTCGAAGGACATTGAGGCAGCAGGTTCAAAACCACGAGGGTTAGCTGTGAACATCCAAAAATAAGGCGAGATATGGTAAGGATTGTAGGAGTTCAAAATAAATGCTGTGATGAACAGGACTATGAGCAAAGGTTGTTTTGGGAGGTGGATAGGAAATGAGAGTGTTTGTTGCGGAATGGAAAAGATTTTGCGGGGAAAGGTTTTCAAACACGAGCCGCTGCCTCTAAATGATATCATGTTAGATGGGGGATAAAGTGAATCCCGCCAGGTCAATTGTAATTGCAAGAACACCGCCAGCATCAACTCAATCACGTGAATGAGCCAATTCAGCTGATTGTATCTTTCATATGTGTGGTGGTATGCACATAACATCAAAACAGATATGACTAATCATTGATATCTCAAGATGGCTCAAAAGGGTTCGCAGGTTCACAACGAGGACTGCGGGGAACAACACGGACCGGTTGGAAACAGAGTACGGAAGCATAAAGTAAAGCTTGTTTATCAGTTCAGATACAATGCAAGCGAAGGACATGGGCAGAACTAACTGCCCATACTCGGTAACTTTGCATCTTGACTTGCTTTTCCCATTGCTTCCAGAGACAAATGAGGACATGCCCCGTGCTACTGTACACAATCAAAATGGACAATCGAGGAGATCTTACTTCCTCCTGAAGCAACTCATGAGAAATATGGATTTTGACAAGAGGAGTGTGCAGACACATCATGAATGGTACATTAGTAGATATTGTCGAATGTTCATCGAGGAAGGAAGAACGAAAACACGACGAGACGAAATGATGTCTCAACGGCGCTAATGTCATCCTGCCGCTTTTGGACTATCCGACGCTGCTTTCCAACACAAAACCATCTCCTCTCTTCACCATAATCGGTGACTTCCCCCTGCCTTCTTCAACCCTCAACCTCCAGGCAGGGGGCACGTTTAATTAGTCGCTCACTTTTAATTAGTCGCTCGTCACGTGGGGTTAAAATAAGGAGCAAACAGCACAAACAGGCCCGCATTTATGCGCAAACCGGACAAACTGACTCATTTAGGGTCTAGCATAATCCTTTAGCGAGGCCTGCCTCAGTGCAGAAACATATATCACCTAGCTCTATTTAGGTTTACTTATCACATGATAATATATATATAGTAGAAAATGTGATAATAGATTTATTTTCAAGAGAGGTTATAGATGTTAAATAGGGAACATTTAAAATATATACTAAAACTAAAAAGATCAAGCTATTTATACTATTTATTTGCTACTCTAACCCCACGTGACGAGCGACTAATTAAAAGTGAACGACTAATTAAACGTGCCCCCTGCCTGGGGGTTGGAGGTTGAAGAAGGCAGGGGGAGGCCACCGATTAGTAACACCATCAAGTAAACAAACACACACCACACGCATAGCCTCAAGAGGCGCGTCGCGTAGTCGCACAGTCGCGTATATAAAAGGGGCTGGGCTAGGCTGGGCTGCACAGTCACAGCGCGTTGATTTCGCGATGAAACACCAAACATTCGCCCATAGCCAGTCGTCAGTCACGTGTTGATGAACATGGAAAACAGAGTTGAAGAGTCATATTTGTCTTGGCTAGGACCTTGAGTTGCAATAAGAATGCATTGAAGCCTTAGCTGGCACCTTCTTTCTGTGTATTATTGCTCATACTAGATGATTTGTTGATTCTTGACATCACGTGTACTATCCCCCTTTTTGTTTATCTCGAGACCTATATTCAACTACAATTTCGTTCAGTAATTATAGTTCTTGTACCCTACCATCGCAGTCGAGATGGGTTTGCCTTTATTCCGTTCAATCAAATTCGAATTGAATACTTCATTACCTGTAAGTCCAGAGAACTCCTTTCTCTCTCTCCCCTCAAACCATTTGATTCCCACTACATCAACTAACATTCTCCCTTCCGCCATCTAGCACCCAACCTCCACGCCTCCTCACCCAACCCTCCTCTCCATCCCCCCAGAACTCCTCTTAAACATAATCTCCCACCTCCCAACCAGCGCCGACTTCCTCCCCCTCGTCCAAACCTCCCACGGCCTAAAATCCTTCTTCGCAGCCCACGCAGCCCAAATCTGCAACACGCACATCACCAAACACTACGCGCTCGAAGCCGCAGTCCTACACTCTCAAATGACACGAGAAGAAAACGGAGACGGAGCCAATTGGCTCGTCCCAACACTCTCCTGCATACGCGGCGGAGAATTGCACCGGTATCAATATTCTACGCAAAGTTCCGGTAAAGGCGCAGATGATGATTTGCTAGAGAGACTCAGCCTTGCGGTTCCGGGTCCCCAGTTCCTGGCTAGCTTGGAGGCCTGTCATGATGAGATCCGCACCTGGATGCGGGTCGACGAGGGAGAGACGTCGCTGAAAGGAACGAGGCTGGAGTGGGCGCTGGGTACGTACACTTTCCCGCGGTTCGCGAATATGGCATCCGAGTTCGTTGCTGGATTAGAAGAGGAGCATGGAACCGCAAGTGCAGGTGCGGTGGCGCGGTTAAGGAAGAAGGTCGCAGGACAGGTCGTAGTGGTTAAGCAGGCGTTGGTGGAGAGGAAGAAAAAGGGTGGAGAGAGAGCGGCATTGCTCTTTGGGGAGGTTGAGAAGGTTGGGGAGCTGGAGGTTGAGAGGAAGGAGTGGTTCGGGAGGGGGTTGTTGTGGTATTATGGACGATCGGGAGTTTGTCCGCTGGAATCAAAAACCGGGAAAATTAGAGAGGTGAGTGTGCTTCCCCTTTTTCTACGCGAATTGAAGTACTGATACCATGTAGGTTGGAAAAGTCCGAAAGTGTGCTTCTAATATGAGGCAGAAGATCAAGAGAATCGGTGCTTCGATCGAGAATGTCTTTCGACGCCTTGACACCTGTTCTACTGGATTCGAGCTACTAGACTAGAGCATCTACATACCATGCATGAGGTTCTCAGCTAGGGGCAACGACGGAATATTGGTGGAAAGTTAATGTCGGTTTGACAGAACGGCATTGATCCACAAGGTATGGGATTTGGAGAGGACAGATGTTGGATAATTCATGTATACTAAAGCGCTGTGCGCCACCCACTCCCCCCTCGGAGCTTTCCTTATTACCTATACTCAATGCACAAGGATCAGAGTCAAACTTTTTGGCAATCAAATTAAACGAAACCTAGTGAACATTTGAGCCTTGCTCGAATACAAAATACAACAGGGAGGGGTGGCTGACTGAAAGTTGACGCCATAAGAAAACATGGAAATGCCATAGGCACGTGAGCACGTCGAGAGTATAGACAATATCTGTAATTCTCTATCATTATCGTTCCCGTCTTATTGATCTATTCGATAGGAATGCAATATCATCTCACTTCAGACAGTAAGAAGGTGTTTTCAGGCGAGGACCAGTATGAACATTTAGATGAACCTGTGGAGTCTCTCCCACAAACGTCCATTCTTCTCGCCCGCGTCTCTTCTATCGAGCCACAACTTGACTCTGTTGAGCTGCCGGCGGTTGAACTGTCTGCGATCATCGCAGACTTGAACTGCTAGTTCAAACTCAGCTTTGACGGCGCTTTCCTCAAATTCCCGAATCCACGCTGGCTCAAGCCGCTTCATTTCCTTCAAGAATGTACACCGTAGCTTTGTAAGTTCGTGCTTTTCTAAGTGCTCCCAATAGGTAAGGTGGGATCCCGAGTGGTTAGCAAAACCGTCCTCGTGTCCTTCTTGACTGTAATCATCCCGAAATGGATGTTCATATAGATGTCCCCCTTCCCCTCGAAGAAAATAAGGCAGCTGACAAGCTTTCCACAATGGCAATGCGGAAATAAAGCCCCAGTCGAGTACACCAAGGAAATTCTTATTGTCATCCACCAACATATTTTGACATGAAAGATCATGGTGGAAGAGGACAAACTGCGCCGATTCGCGGGAGAACGGAGGAAAAATACTAGGAAGGAGCCCTAGCAGTCTTTCGATAACCTTTATGGAAAAACCAGCGTCTTTGATGGTGTTTTGATCACCGGAGGTTTTGAGTATTCTTTTCTGGTCGGCGAGAGCTAATTCAAGACGGGCCCGGAGCCAGGCTTCGCTATCCGTGAAGGGGCTTTTGGGGAAACCTTGGGGGGCACGACCGCCCTTAAGAACAGCTTCAGGGCTTGGGAAGACGCGGATATTTCCGATGGCAGGGAACTGGTGACGGAATAATTGGGCTTGATACTTGGCCATTTCCCTGACCAAGGCTCGTTTGACAAGCAAAGGTGATTCCCGCCATATCGATCGCAAGGTACTGCCAGGTACCATCTCCATCAAAATCCATTCGAACCCAAGCTCATTGTTGCTTGAGGCATTAGACGCAAAGAATTGCGGCACTAGTAGGTCTGTATTTTGACGAATGAAATCGATGGTCGCCACCTCGTTGTTTGTTTTGTTGATAGCATCGACAGGCATGGCGACACGCATGAGTGAGATGCCATCCTCGGTTTCGACTTTGTAGATCTTGTTGGAGACGCCTTGTGTGTAGAACTTGACAGTACAAGCGGCGCTCGAACGGAGTTTGAAGTGTCTGCGCGCAATCAACTCGATCTTGGCGATGTCTGGCTCCCGGGTCCACCGAGGCTCAAGGCCGAAGATCTCGGAAACCCAATCCAGACCATCTTGAGTGCCCATTTTTGCAGTTGGAGATGGGGTTTGAAGATAAGTGGTTAATAAAATGGATATTAACAAGGGCGAGCAAGCGCATTGCTGCTAAAATGAATGGTTTGGTTGGTGGCACGTTTTCGTGTCAGAGAAGAGTGACAGTGGTTCAAGATCGCGGAAGTAACTGCTTCTTTTGCGAAAGAAATCTTAAGATCCCCCTTCCTTGAGGCAGGAACTATCCATGAAGAAGACTTAAGGTGTAGTGCCCAGTTCCGTGGGCAGTGCCGGAGCAGTAGATATACCAACATCATGGCAAGACCGAACCATTGCTAAGCTCATGAAAGTCATGAGAAAAAAACGATAATCTAGCATAAATTCGAAAGGAAAAACAACGCTGGTAAGTTGGTAGTGGAGGTACAAATCAAGACAAACTGAAAATCGGCTACGGTTACTAAGAAAGAAAGATAAGAAAGAAGCATTAGGTCCCTGCTTTTACAGCTGTAAATGTATTCCATTCATAGAAATATTGCCATGTTTATGAACAGAGGCTAGACATGGTAAAGTATTATTAGGTTTGGAAAACCATTACCGTGAAGTCTGTACCGGAGAGTTGTACCTGCATGATATCTATATATATTGGTACTAACTGCCGGAGTGGTCCCGAGTTTTACTGCAGGGGTGTAATTGGAGTCGGAGCCATCGGAGGAAAACGGACCGTTAGAAATCCGTCTGATCCCTTAGAGTGGGGCCCTCCTATTTTTATTGCAACGTGGTATATAATGCCTTCTTCTCTTCTTCTCTTCTAATTATCTTTATCTTAAATATCTTACGGGTAGTTTAATGCTAGGTTTGTATCTTATAGATAGTCTAAGTACTAGTATATTATAATCTATTAAAATTCTCTATCTGTAATCTATACTAGGTATCTTCAGCTTAGACCTTTAGCATAGGCTTTTAATTTTACAAGCCTTACATCTTTTTCATTTTACCTTCTTTTCCTCTCTTCCTCTTTTCTCCTCTTTTACTATCTATCTATATAGATTCTTCTCCTGCTTAGCAGTATACTTGCTACGATCGGATATACCCTACTATAGACTTCCCTTTATGGCTAAGAGGTAGTGGTGGTCGATATATAACGTGTATATAGTGCCGTATATATGCTCTCCCTTTCTTTTACTAGCTCTTACTAACTAATTTCTATCTATAGGACTGCTAGTAGTAGTAGTAGATTTTAAATGTTAACCTGAATATCTATTAGACTTGATCGGGCCGGATATAAATAGTTAGAAAGAGAGAGGAGTTAAATATAGATAACGTACGGCCTATTAGGCGTCTGCGAATCGACCTTAACCTCCCTTTAAAGGAATATGCAGCTGCCTAAGTAGTAAGGAGTAAAGAGATTTAAGTAGCATGAGGGGAATAGATAAGAAGGAATCGTGAGAATGTAGAATAGGCAGCTATCTACTCTCCTATAGCGTTTATATTAAATTTTAACCCTCTACTACTAGAGTACTATATTAGTCCTTTTATAGAGGAATGTAAATACTGCTAGGCGGTCTACTAAAGGAGCGAGCAGATATAGGACAGGTAGTTCTCTTTATGCTATATACTTAGAGATAGAGAGCTACCGCAGTTACAGCCTCCCCTACGCGAGTTATAGGCGCTCTTTATAGACTAAACGATACGGGCATATAACTTCTAGACCGATATCTATTAGTACAATTCCGCTCTAGCATTCACGTTAGTTAGCTATAATTAGGATAAGCGGATTAGTCTCTAAGGAGAGATTAAGTGCTTTTAGATCTATAGCGAGCTTTTCTATCTATAAGGCCTATTATAGCTAGAGAATAGCACTACGCCTACTTTTATACAGCTCTTCTTTTACGATTCTGTATACGCTATAGATATATAGATAGACTGATACCTGTATCTTAACTAGACTATTCTACTTAAGCTTTTATATATACTTATAGAATGTAATCCTTTCCTGCCACTTTACTAGACTGCCTATAAGCGCTTAGCTAAGCCTACTAGTAGCTAGTTCTAGCTTGCGATCAATCTGTAAATGTATCTAGTTATAAATATTAGGGCTAACTATTGCTAGGAGAACTTGCTAACTAGTGATAAGGTTGCTACGATTCTATTAGATAAGTATATAGATGCCTCCTATTAGGATATTATTCTTGTAGTTTATAACCTTTGTAGAAATAAGTAGCTGCTAACCTGTATTAGCCTAATATATGCTACATATATACCTCTCTATTATATCCTTCTCTTTCTAAATGGCGACTATAGTTAGCACTACGGAATAGAGTTATAGTCTAATTAGTATTAGCAGAAGAAGACCTGTCTTAAGTAGTACTACTTCTACTACTTCTATCTCTATATCTATAGGTAGGAGGTCTCGCTCCTTTTCTATACTAGCCGTCTCTTTTAGTAGTACTATATTAATGTATTTGCTTCCTATAAGATAACGACTTTAGATTGGTTCTATTGGTATTAGGATAAGGTCTGGGCGGACATTTACGATAGGCTAATAGACTAGTTAGCTGCTGCAGATGTAGATCCTAGCTAGTTAGGCTATTGGGTTGTATTTCCGTTAAGCTTTACAGGTAGTAACTGCTTTATATAGTAGCTATTCTAAGACTTGATAGCTATTATACGGTATTATAAGATGCCGACCTTCTTTATTACCTTTATAGCTAATCCCTACTAGAAAGAGATAACTAAGAATCTGCTTCTAGGTTAGTAACCAACCAATCGCCTAGATCTAATTGCCCGGGTCTTTTATCTAAAGTTTATAGCATTTCTTGTAGATCTAAAAAAGGGTATTCTTGGTTTGTATTAGGCTTATATATACTCTATTAAGTACTAGAAGCGTGGTCTACCTTATACGTATACTCTTCTTTAGCTTACGGTTAAGGCGCCTTTTATTACGGCTGAATAGGTTGATAAGGTTGTTTGTACTAAGTTTCCTCTACTAGAAATAGGTCCTAGGCTTCGCGAGGCAGTTACGGGCCATATGATTTATAGGCCCTATAGAGAGCATAATCCTAATACTCTATGTATAGTCTGTTTGTCTCTTAATAGTCTATTAGTTTATAGTAAGAGCTTCCCGAAGCTATTTTTACCTGAGACGGTTATCTATAAAGATGGTTACTTGTAATACTACTGTTAGGATAATAGTAATACTATTATAGTTCTAAAACTAAACTGCCTAGGTAAAATAGTTACGCTTAATAACTGCTAGGTTGTTTCGTATAACCTATAGCTTCTCTAGAAATACAGCTATTATCTGAACGTTAAGATATATACTATAGTCCAAGCTATTAAGTATATCTATAAGTATGTCTATAAAGGCTCAGACCATACTACGGCTAGGGTTAGCGCTCTAAATAATAAGATCACCTATTACGTCTCTAGACGGTATATTAGGCCTTCGGAAGCAGTCTAGCAGATCTTCAAGTTTTATATACATAAGTAGTTTCTACCCGTTGAGTACCTTCTAGTTCACCTTCCTAGGAAGCAAGCCGTCTACTATCCGCTAGATTTAACTCCTGCACAGCTTAAAGCTAGGGCTTACCAGGCCTAGACGAAGCTAATAGCATTCTTCCTCCGCAACGAATAGTTTACGGACAGCTAGTAGTACTTATATGCTAAGTTCCTAGGTTAGTTTATATAGGATGATAAGGCACATCTATAAGAGCTACGTTAGCGAGGTATTAGTATAAAGATTAGCCGTATATATCATTATAGTCCGACTTCAGGCGAGCGGTTCTACTTATAGCTACTCTTAACTAAAGTTCACAGGCCCTAGTCTTTTGAGGAGCTATATTTTATAGATAGCATCCGTTACCTAATATACTATACAGCCTACATCGCCCGTAGGCTAGCCGAAAATGATCTAGAGTAGTATAACTACTTTAATAAAGCAGTTGTCTTTACTTCTAGATAGGGTTTACGATCCCTTTTTCTAATAGGCCTTTACTAGAACCTAATTGCTAATCTATTAGCTATCTAGACCCGCTACCATATTTCTCTCTATAAGGATTTGCTTTATCGCCTTTGAAATATATATGCCTCTTTCTTCTTAGTTCTTATAGATCTAGAGTCTAACTATAGTCTATAGTCTATTATAGATAGCCTTGCGGACCTATAGCGCTCTCTTATGGATATTAGCCTTCTAGAAAATGTCTTTAATTAGTTAGCCCTAAACTAGGATATAATCACGCGGGAATAGCAGGCCGTAAACTAACGCTAGGCAGCTAAGATGTAGGCATAGCTAAATGTAGACTAGCAAGCATGCTTTTAGACAATTACTTAGGCTATTATAAATGACCTGCAAACGGCCTACTTCTACCTTTAAGGCCTAGGTAGGACTAGGAAGACCTTCCTATATAAGACCCTCTATTACTACTTCTATAGTTAGAGGAAACAGGTGCTTTATATAGCTTCTATAGGTATTATAGTATTGCTTCTCCTAAATAGATAGACCTCCTACTTTATATTCAAGATTCCTATTAATCTAAATAAGTCATCTATTAGTTCTATTTCCAAGTTAAGCCTGCTAGCTATAAAGCTAAAGAAGGTTGATCTAATTATCTAAGATGAGGTGCTAATGCAATATAAGTACTACTTTAAGGTTATCTACTACCTTTTTATCAATTTATAGTCCGTTACAGATGATCTACTCTTTAGTAGCATTCCTATTCTACTTGGGGGGGATTTCGCATAGATCTTACTAGTTATTCTATAGGGCTTATAGACTGATATTATAAAGGCCTTACTATAGTACTCATTTATCTAGCCGAAACTTCGCCGTCTATACTTATAGATAAATATACAAGTCCGGAATACAACTAGCCCGCAGGATTAGGGCTTTATATAGTAGATTAGTAAGCTCTTCTATATGCCTACATTAAATAGTAAGGTAGAGATCCCTAATTACATCTTATAAACATCTACAATAATAGACCTAATCTATATAGTATATCTAGATAAGCTACTCTCCTGCCTACTTACTACTAAATCTCTCTTCTACAATTACGTCCTTCTTTTACCTCTTAACTAGTTTATAGTAGAGCTGAATTTAATTGTCTTAGACTGCTTTCTTAGCTAGTTGCGGACCTATAATTCAATTGAGACGACGGATTTAGCTAAGGGGGAGGAGATTACAGAGCTTCTAGCTAAGTACTTATAAAGTATTAATCTTCTATCTCTACCTCCTTCCTAGCTAAGCCTAAAGGTTAGCGTACTTATAATACTTCTATAGAATCTTAATCTAAAGGAAGGTCTTTATAATAGGTCTTAGATAGTTATTATAAAGCTATAGAACTATTACATTAAGGGTTATCTACTAGGGGGGACTTTAATAAAGAGTTATAGACGATTCCCTAGATTAAACTCTTTTTAGGCGAGAAGGAACTTACCTTTATATTAACCTGTAAGTAGTTTCTAGTTTGTATTTGCTTTATAATAACTATTAATAAGGCCTAAGGGTAGTCTTTTAATATAGTTAGGATAGATTTGTAGATACAAGTTTTCTCTTATAGGTAGTTTTATGTAGTAGTTTTACGGGTATCTTTTATAAGTAGTTTATAGATTCTTTTTCCTCTAGATAAAGAGACGACTACTAATATAGTCTAGCTAGAAGTATTATAGGATCTTTAATACTTAGGTTTTCTCACATAGTATGCTCTTTTATAGGTATTATTTGCTTTTCATTCCTGTCTATTATATACCCTTAAGTAAGGGACCCTTGATAGGATTTATAACTCTATACTTAGCAACTATCCTTGTCTTACCCTTAGCTCTAGCTCTAGCTCTAACTCCTCTACCTCCTAGATCTTCCTCTCCTTCTCTTCCTCTACCTCTACCTCTTCTTTATATAGCTCTACTAACTCCCTAAATAGAACCGTAAAGCAGCAGGCACGTATAGCAGCTAAACGGTAGTATAGCAAGCCTATATTAGGTTAGAATCATCTATAAAACATATAGAGGATTAGTTAAGAAGTACTTATAGACTTAGGGTCTACTAGAAGCAACCTAGGTAGATATATGAAGATAGGGAGTAACTAGGTCTAAGCGGCAAGATTTACAAGAAGGCTCTTTAAGGCGAGTAGGGGATAGCAGTAGTAGCGATAGTAATAGAGATTAGAGGGGGTACTTGCTAAGTATAGCTAGGATAGTATAGCGAGAATGATAGCCTAAAGGTTAGCTAGAGGGAGCTAGTGTAGTAGTAGTAGTAGTAGTAGGAGGACCTGTAAAGATAGAAGTAGGGCCTAGAAGCTATAATATATTAGTAGTAGTCTATAAACTTAAGGGAAAATAAATAGTTAACTTATAGAATAAATAGCGACTTCCTTTACTACTATAGTAGCAGTTAGTACAACTTCCTTTAAAATAGCCTAGGGCTATGACACACAAGGTCTAGTAACTGCTACTACCTGTATAATGCTTATATGCCTAAGATATGACTTAACTAGCTGCCTAGCTAAGCTATGCCTTAAAGTTCAAGCTATAGGCCGTAGTGATATTATAGCTAGGGCAAGGTTTAGGTTAGTAGAGTAGAAAAAGAGCTAGCAGGCTAGCTACTACAATAGATTAGCAGCTAGGAGGCGTAGGCGGGATAGCTATAATAGTAGGCTATATGCTATTAGTTACAGGTCTAGAATCTATGATTTAGGATAGTAGAACTTATATTTACAAGAGGCAGAATAGGCAAAGTAGTAGTAGTAGTAGTAGTTGTAGGACTAGGCAAAGTAGTAGTAGTAGCAGCAGTTGTAGGCCTAGCGGGCGGGTTGACGGATATAAAGCTTAATATCCTACGGACTGTTAGCTATATATAGTATATACGTGTATAGTCTATAACGTACGTAGTTGATTATTTAGGGGCTACTAAAAAGAAAGGAAAGAAGAAGCAAAAATAGATTAAAAGAAAAGCAGATATACCTACCTGACCTTACTAAATTAGGAATCATACTTGCAGTCTAGTATGGTTCTATTCACTTTTATAAGTCATTATTTATTATTGTCTCTATACTATTATGCTATTACGGCTACATTTTAGACTTTACCCCTTTACAGATTCAGATTTTAACCCTTTACAGAGATCTAGACATGTGATAAAAGACGCTTAATCTACCCGAGGCCCCTCCAGTGCGAGCTTGCGAGCACCGAGGGGACTCGTGCATGGTCTATGCCTGGATCGGTATGTTCTCATGAAGTGATTCAATGATTCCCAAGGAGAATCCGCTAGTTGCAATAGAACAATCCGAAAGAAAGGCGGTGGTTGTTGGACTGGCGTGAGGGTGGAGAGAAGATGGAGAGGGAGGAGAGAAAAAGGCATCAAATTATCAATTGATGGTTCCAGGGCGCAGGGCCATGCCGTTTTCTAGCGTGGAAACCTGAGGGATCAGCTCATTCTGGCCTGGCTGGTTACCGTCCTACGGTACTCGTAGCTAGGTACCTAGACAGCAAAGGCGGCACCAGCTTTCAAAGGTCCGCCGCCAAGTGGCCCCAACAAAATGCAGTGCCGCTTCATCGTATCGGCATGCCCTGCTATGGCCATATCAATCAATCAATCAATCGCAATTAATCCTTCTCCTCCTCTGCCCTCCCCCTTTCCACCACCTCGCTTTGCGTCCACATCCACGCCGCACTGCAGGTTTCTTCGACGATGGGCGTCTGCTCCTCCTGTCTTGGCCGAGACGGAGACCGCGATCTATCCGACGAGGTAAGTTGAGTTGAGCTGCCATGATCAGTCCAGAAGCCGGTTCACTAAGCATCCTTTTCCCAGCAGGACGAAAGCTCGAGACTGCTGTTCGACGACCCCCATGGGAACCACTATGGTAGTTTCGGTGACCAAAATGCCGGGGTAACGCAAGCAGATGCACAAGAAGTGCAACGAGAATCCGAAGCCTTACAGAAAGTTGTGGCTCAGACATCAAAGTATGTACCTACAGTATTCGGACGTTGGGGGCTCCCTCGCGAGTCGATCTTCAATTACACCCTCCTTCCGCTCCTATACGAGGCATCGAGCTAACTCAATATTCCCAGTCACCTTGTCGATATATTTGCACTTGTGCCACAGAATGGTACCCCAGCGCCCCTGGCAGTTTTCCCCGCGCAAGACGCCAAGCGACAACGATACCACGATGTCCTGGCAACTATATCGACGCAAGACCAATCCAACCAGACCAAACGCGCGTCCGCAGACAACACACCCGTCGTTTCTGATGGCTGGGTATCAGAGGACGACGATATGGAGGAGACGAAGCGGCATACACCCGTCAAATCAGAAGGCATAGGACCCTTACTTGGAGGGTTCGCTGATGCGGAGTCGGCCGTGGAGTAGCATGGAGTAGCTTGGAAAAGCATGAAAAAGCATGGTTGTTGGCGACAATACTGAAGGAGTGTGTCGCACGGCGTCAGGGCGTTCGGTGCTTGTTACAATACCCTCACACATGGAGCATTTCTCGCCGCATTTTCGTGGATGGATAGCAGGTCATTGGGTTTTGACGGACCAGCCACTGTAATTTGACTATGCGTTGTATCATTTCAGCATTTCTTTTGTCAAAAGCGCTTGGTTACTGGCTGCTGCTTCATTCATCGGAGCCTATCATCTTCCCCTCACGCCTTGCAGTCAGGCTGGAACATATGTCCATTGAGGGTTAGCCACGTTTGCACAGAACACCTCATCTAACTATCCTCTACCCATTTCATAAAGACTACAGGATTTCCTCGTTCTTGTGTACTTCTTTGCAAATTTCCAATGTCTCTGTTCAGTGTGAGGCAAGGACGACGTCCGAGTGCTCAGATGTACAAGCGGGTCCGGACATTCCATCCTGGCCTTGGCTAAATAGGACCACCTACAGCGCTTAGACAACACTGCCCCTCAAAAACAACACAACAACAACAGAACCATGTCCGCTCCTCTCCTCCGGCACTGGCACCTCGATAACGTACATCGATATGACGATAATTGAACCCTGATCTATATGTCAATATTTTCTCGTTGCCGTGATTGCTCTGCTCTGCTCTATTCTGGCTGGCATCATGGATCTGCTATTGCCGCCGGACAGCAGTCTAAGCGCCCGGCTCAGCTGTCCTTCGAGTACCGAACTCCGGTCATGGTTTTCACTGGAGCAATGGACTGACTACGGTCTCACAATCATCCTGAGGCCGGAAAGATGAGTTGGAACCGTTTCATCGTTACACTATCTAAGATCCGAGATGATTACATCCCATTCCCCAAGCCAGTCATTCCCAGCGCCGCGATCAAATTCAAATCCAAACTTCAAGGAAAGACTTCCAAAGAACCCAAGAACAAACGAGAACCATACAAATGAAGAAAACCCGACCATTTTTTCACTCTCCCAGTCCCATTCGACTCGTCCATCATCTCGTTGACAGAGTAGCCTGACTTCGCTGGTACTGAAGGTCCTGAATTTCCCACTCCAGCTGGCGATTATCCCCTGTGAGTTTTCGATGGAAGCACCACGGTGGTGTCCGCGCTGTTGTTCATGCTCCCATCGGTTGATACGCTCTTGCTCCTTCACGAGACGGCCCTTCTTGGTGTCGATCTTGGAGCAGACCTTGCACTTCTCGTGCTTGGTGATTGTGTTCATGACCAGCTTCATACCGCAAGTCTCGCCAGTGCGGTATTCCTTCGAGCAATGCTGACGGAAGTGGCCCCATTTGTAGTCGCCACAGTACATTTGATACTGCTCATAGAAGCACATGATGAGTTTGTCTGTGGGTCTGAACTTTGTTAGCCGCGCTCTTGGTTGACCACAACTGAAACATCCTCTGGTTTGGGCTTGGATACTTACTGGTTGGTGCTGCGAGGTTGGAATTGTCAAGAAGCTCTACAATGATGGTAGAACTTGGAGCAAAGTGGAGTTTGAAGGTCGACTGCGGATTGATGTGTTTGAAGATTGAGAAGGCTGTGAGGAATGTCTGGATGAGAGTGATGATTGCTGATGATGATACAGACTCGATTTCATGTCCAGGAGGAGGGGTACTTATATTCCAATCCACACCAAGCAAAATGAAAACACTCTCGCGTTTTTCGCCTTCGATCCGGCTAACTTACTTGGTTTCCACAGCCCCTCACCTTCCCGTCATCATGAACGGACCAACAGACAACAAACACCTGCAAATTTGGCCCTTGTTTCCCCAGGCATCCATGCCTTCGAGGTCAATATCAGGTCCGTCGATATCAGCCATTTCGTATCACATCCTTGAACTCACCTCATATTCGGCCTAACCGTTCCCTCGATCACCTTTCAATCGGACGATCTGGCCCTGTCGAGGCATTAGTTACATGACTATAGGACGGAATACTAGGTCTGAGCTGCCAGCACATGCAAGTCTCTGTTGCATGTTGACAAGCCCATGCAAGCCGTCTCTCTCAGCACATTCAGCAGATGGGCTTATGAGATCACGTTACGGATCCTTGGTCCATGTCCATCGAGGGTCTCTAGGGCGCCACCATTGAACCACACGATTACTGGTTGGAGAAAGGAAGCTTATGTGGAGCTATCCGTTTGTTGATGGGCACGGGACGGTCGACAGCCCTGAGGAAACCATGCATTCCGTTGCATCGGAGGGCTTGGTATCATGGATCTTCGAACAAGTGCCTCAGAGACTTTTGGATCTATCCAACCGGAATACCTGAAATATCAGCCGCTGCTATACGTTCTTGTTACGCCCGACGAAAGTGTGGCAATGGGCCTGCAACTCCGCTTTTCCTTACATTTGGCAAGTGCTACATCCCTGATATTATGTCTCGTCATCCTTTCGGTCCGCAAACAATCATACGGGGATTATGTAGAGTCTCTGTACTCGTATACCGTTGGACAAGACAGTTTGAACTTTCAATCCGCCCTGTGGTCAATCTTCCGGGGCCTGGTCAGCAAAAGTGGTCGTCAAGTCTGGTCATCAAGTCTGGTCAGCAAGTCTGCTGACTGTCAGTCACCGTGGAAGAATGGATCTATCTTCTGCAGCCGCTATCGCCCGCATGGTCGTTGTGAGGAATGCCTCAACTTGCATCCGAACTATACCTCTCTGGCTCATCCGATCGATCCTCATCCTCAGGATACCAACCGATGCGTTGTCAGTAATAGCTCCAGGCAAGATCAACCTCTTCTATCACCCTGCATAGAGAGACCAACAGAAGAGATAGGGCTCCTGCAGATCTCCACATGTTCTCGCCACTCCTTACGGACGTTCATTACACTCCAAGACAACTAAAGTTCTCGCTAAGGTGTTGGAGGCAATGGGGGGTGTTACTGACGTGGCGAGCTTACCTTGGTTGACTGGATTTCCAGTCTTATTTGGAGGATGTTAAGGCTTAAGCTGCAATGCACTGAAGTCAGGAATCACACAGCATCTTCTCATCACAAAAGTCAATTTTCTATCACAAAAGGCAAGGCAGAATTTCACTCCCTGTTATTTGCATTTCAAATCGAAAAAGAACCGCATCTGTCGGGCGTTATCATTACCAGCTGAAATATGTACATTGTGCTATTTCTGGGTAGTTTGAGGCCGGGTGATCACCTATCTCTTTTCTTATTGCTCCATATCAAGAGGTCAGCATTTCTATGACCGCAATGACGGCAACATCCCATGGTGGCAAAGTAAAGCCATGCAGGATTCATCACATCGGAGAAGCTCCAGGCTGATTGAGTCAGTTCTTCATGAGAACCTGCATTTTCAGGCCCCAGGCAGCATTTGACTCAAGGGATGAGAAGACATAATACGGATACGCCGGCGTCGAGGGCGTATTTCTGGAGGCGATAATGAGAGGGGTTGGGGTTAGCCCAGGCTACGCTTGTCGAGTCAATTGAACCGATGCAGGAGAGTTATGTTGGGAACAGAATTGGCCGTTAACCGATGTTTTACAGAAAGTTAGCTTCAGATTGGGTGTGGACTGGGGCTTTTTGCACAAATTTTGTTTAGGAGGTAAATAAACAAAGGCCCGAGGCCCCCGTTTTGGCCAAGCGAGAGGATAGCCCCGAGCGAAAACAAGGGACCTCAAACTCAATGTTTTAGCTACAAAGATTCTGCTACGGACAGATTTTGGGAAAATTCAGTCTTTTGAAGACGTTCAAATTGTTCCGACAATTCGGGTCACTATTTAATCATGTGCTTTTTAGTATCTGCGGAAGGGCGGGTGGTACCCCATTCGCACGCAGCCAATGACACGCGTGAATTGGTAGCAAAGCCATTACGATATGGTGCAGCCTCACCAAGTGCCGTCCTGGCATGCTTATTGGTGCGATGAGCAGCGGGAGAGGCTGTAGGGAGATAAACATTGGCTGGTGGGAGGCGAAAGTCAAATTTGATAGCACCGTCTAGTCGTCTTTCACTGTCAAATCATGAGTCCGACTGAGCAAAGTACACGTCGAGCTCCTGCTGGCTGCTGCCGAGGCGACCTGCTAAGGGAGAGGAGATGATGGAGATAGGAGGATCTGTCCATCGGACGGACTTGCTTGAGTCGGCCCCCGGCATGTAAGTACCCTACTCTACTGTGGAAGCCACGCTATGCCATGCCATGCCATGCGCGACGATAGCATGCAATGCGGAGACAGGGCGAGTGTGCCATGTATCGTTGGCCTGCGATGCTCCCCCTCGACGGCCAGAGTGAGCTGGCGAGCACTTGGGCCTTTGGCCATCATCTGGGCCGCCTTGAATTCCAAAAGGCCAATGGGTGGACCTGTCTACCGATGAGGCTCTAGCTTCTAGGACGCGCTGGGGCCGCCGGCCATCCACCGCGAAGACGTGTATACCCCGCTGGTGGGACTTGTACGTGGGAAGGGAAGGGAAGGGAGGAAGAGAAAAGTTGTATGGTAGTATTACGTTACATTGTGTTTTGATGGGAAGATACATTTGGCTGGATGCAAAGAAGCCCAATTGACTTGACTTGCCTTGCCTTGCCTTGCCTTGCCTTGCATTTGTCAACGGCTTTAGTACACGTAATACACGTGGGTGATGGGAGAGATAAATGGGTATGGCAAACAATGCGTGTGAGATGGTGCCATGCGAGAAGTGACTGAGTGAACTAAGGATACCACACCTCGTCGAGACTAAAATAAGCATACATAACTGAGAATAATTTCAACATGATATTTATTATCTACCCAAGTTATTACATTTGCATGAGGTGGTGATAATAAGCTTGTTTTGAAACCGAACCCCTGTCTGTGGTCTGTTTGCTCTTTCATCAAATGTCTCAGACCCGAAGCCATGTATCATGTACCCCGCTAACACGACGACGACGACAACTCGACCTCGATGAAAACGGACAACAATATTCTTTCATTAGCACACCCCCTCAACTCCAAATATCGTCTATTAAACCCTCTTGCAAAGTAATGTCATGACCTTATAACGTCCAAAATGGCACTCCATACATACCCCCCAACCTCTCTAGACATCTTCCCCGATGAGCTCCTCCTTACCATTTTGTCGCACCTCGACATACCAGACCTGTAAGTCCATCCTCAAGCTCTCCATACCTATTCCATTCTCCATTCCACTTCAAACATTCCCGTAAAGCCCTCAATCATCTCCTAGCATCTCCCTGCCTGCCCCAATCCAAGAAGCTATACTCACACCACCCACCCACAGCCTCTCCACAACTCGCACCTCCCACCGTCTGCGCACACTCTCCTTCGATCCCCTCCTCCACACCACACGCCTCCACCGCGCCTCCACCACACTCTCGCACTCGCTGCCGCTACGCCCATCCCTCGCACAGCTCATGGCGCACCGCATCTACATCACGCGCACCACGCTCGCAGCACGCCACCTAGGCCGGAACCTGATCAAGATAAAACTCAACCGCTCGCTGCTCAAACGGCCGAGTCAGGAGGAGTTGGTCGGCAGAGGCGTCTTGCCGCGCGAGTGTGTGGTGGGGGGTCTGGCGCCGGGGCTGGTGGAGGTTAAGAGACGCGTGGAGAGGGAGAGGGTCAAGGATACGCTAAGGGAGTGGGTGGGGGAATGGAGGACGAGGGGATGGGAACGGAGGAGGGGCGAGGAGGTTAGACCGGATGTCGGGAGGTTGGTCAGGAGGTTTGCGAGGGATAAGGAGGGTGGGAGGAATTCGGGGAGGTGGGGGAGAAGTGTTGAGAGACAGAGGCAGAGGCAGAGGGAGGAACCTACTAGGGCGAAGGTTTTGGGGTTGAAGAGGTTTTGGGAGAAGGTTGGCAAAGAGGGAGTTGGTTCTTGATGTTTATGGGGTTTGGGCTTGGCTTTCTTTTACTTGATATCCAGGAGTTCACAGCGCGTACAGTAGGCGGTTTGATTAACTTATCCAGCGTTTTACGGCCTTCCCCACCAAAGGACCATCAATTATAAACTATCCTTAAGCTTATTATTATGCTTCCTGTGCTGGGGTTGGTTATAAAAAGCGGCACTTACTATCATGGCTTTTGATAATGTCCCACGCGCCACGCTACCCGGCACATTATAAACTTGTGTGGCCGCTTTTTTCTATCCACCTAGAGGCTTCTTCTTGTTGTGGAAAGTGCCGTAAAACACTATAGGAGTTCATGTGACGATGAGACAGGCATATGCTAGAGCTTGTCTAAGGTAGCTAGTAGCTTTAAAATTTAAATAGTAACTTTCCTTAAATAGTATGCTGGAGATAGATGTCTACAGGTCCGATATCTTGAGATCTGTTTCTATAGTGATATAGTGATATAAAGAGCTCTAGGATAAAGGTTTCTTCTTCACTTTTTTATATCAGCCTACGCTTAGGGCGAATATAAAATACAAATTAATCAATAAAAGCTAAGACATAGTAGCAGACTTACTACCAATCGCTGCCCTACCCACTAACCCCTAGAAAACCAAAAAAAAATACCTACTTACACTTGGAAAAACATAATCTTCGCACTCCAAGTGGGACTCGAACCCACAGCCTCGAGATTAGAAGTCTCGCGCGCTACCATTGCGCCATTGGAGCGAGTTGTAGCGTGTTGAATCGATCGATGATCGAATTAATTTGTCAGAAACGTGCTTATTTCAATATATATGGCACATAGCAAAGAATAAAGTAAAAGTTTACCGAAGCGAGGCTCAGCACGTGATGTGGCTTGGCAAAAATATCCGGAGGTATTTTCCTGTAGGTAGCTTTATTGGAGCTTTCTTTATACGTCTTTTTTATTAAACCCCTACTAATTATAACTGCGGATATGGAGGAATCTCCCGCACGTCTAGTAATTGTCAAAAGATTGATATTGATAGCTCAAACAACCAAATCTTGATTTGATATATCTGTATCACTGACCTTCTCTAGACTTGGTACGATTTGGGTTTTCGCGCCAGTTTGAATAATGATTCAACGGCTCAGCCTAGCCACCGACGTCGTACATCCTATACTGTCCAGGGGATACTTCTGCGCAAAGATCGAAAGTACGATGTTCGAGCAATCTTTCTCTACAAACATGAGTCTTAAGATGTGTATATTATTAGAAGCCCGGCGTCGCGGATCTCGACTCTCAAAACAACTTGGGGCGTCGACGCAAGAAAAGCCCGGTGAAGAAATCACAAGTGGAAAGCTTCTCCTCTATTTCTTAGGCCCGACATCTTGAACACCAATATATATCGTGCATGTAGCAGAATATATCGTTCCGTTCAAATGCAAACACATAAGCATTCATCCAAGTCATCGGCAAATCGCTTGCTTCTTAGTTTGACCCGGCTTTGCATTCTCACGCGCCTTTCTCTTCCACGGCCGCTCTGTCTGAAAATCTATCGAGACATCGGAATCAAGATGCAGACTCTCAGATATACAGTGCCGCGCGATGCTATAAACATCATCTACCACAGATCCCTTGCCCCTGTTTTGCTCTTCCTCCTCCCAGGAATCGACGGAGCTCGAAAATCCAGTATGGCAGAACTCGATATCGTGTTTCCTGCGCATATCAGGCGAACGGATATCCTCCGGCGTGAGAAGTTCGTCTTCAGGAGGCGTCATATCCTCAAAGTCCATTTCCGGAGAAGAAGGCACATCTTCGCAACAAACACGTTTTCGCTGCAGCAGACAAGCATCGCAGGCTATATTTGAAGACGGGAGATACGACCCATCATCTAGCTGAGGAAGCTGTGGGTTTTCCGAATCGGATAGTGAGCACTGTTCCCGGATATCATCGAAGATATCCTGCGTGGGTGTAAAGTACACGATTCGTGGCCCTGGCTCTTTGCTCGTGTATTTGTTGCGGCCCCATAATTGGCCGATGAAAGAGTCGTTGTCGGCGTGGATTATTGCAGCACCTGAGTCCCCACTGACGCCGATGCCGGATGCTGTGAAGTGTTCTGCGTTGGAGTATGGGTATGGCTCTTCTACAAACCATTCCATTGTATCTTCTGAAGCGCCAGTGATTCTTTTGCTTACGAGGTCGGGACACATGCCGATTTGGCCGCGTTGGTAGCCGCTCGTTCGGCCGGTTGAGCAGACGGGAGCGCCTCCCGCAGGGTGCATGGCGTTGAGGACTGGTCGTTCCTTTTCGTGGCTTGACTGGCTAGGATAACGTATGAAGTTGGTAGTGGGCATTATTGCTGCACACAAAGCCCAGTCCATAATGACTTCTGGCGGGGCAATGAATGCTTCTTCCCAGTAACTGCTCTTCGATGTTCTAGTCCTGGTGCTTTCCTCCGACGTGGCAATTATATTCCCAAGGGTGAAATTGGGACGGGGCTCAGCCATACAACTGTGATTAGCAGTTTCACAGTCTTTTCGGTCATCCGGCGATGGGTGTTCGAGAAACAGCGGACAATCATGTGCATTACTCTTCAAGGCGTCTTTAAGCGGATGTAGGTTAACAAGCCAGCATGGCTGTTTTCCAATCATGATGCATGGACCAAGAGTTGAAGTACTGTGATCATCACCCTGACCCAACGCTACACCAACAGAGTCTCCCATTGTGGGTCGGATGTAGAAGTAAGGATTCTTCGTGCCGCATATAGGATCAAGTGGAGACTCGGTCGTTCTCGTCGACGAAGCAAGACGCTCAATAGAGCCGGTCTCAAAGTTGAATCCTGTTGTCTCGTGGAAGACTGGTGGTAGGAGGTCCAAGACATGGCCTCGAATGTTTTCTTCTCGTGTGTCGTTCCATTTATCTTCCGTCATAATGCTGATTAATCTCGAATGTGGACGTATGCCACGACGTATACCAATCGTGTAGCTAGGACCACACCATCGAGGTACGAATTCAGCCAGGAAAGGTAGAATCGTATGATGCCATACAAGGAGAAAGTCTTGCGGATCCCTGAGCAGAGATATAAAGTCACCTTCGTGTTGATCCAGTACTATTTCTAGGTCGCATTAGAGAGCTACAACGCGGATTGAGGATACATCTCAACACATTTGATGGATGTCTTACCGGTATTCATCACAGCCCTATCTTGTCTTTTGCGCCAGACGCTTGGTAACTTGAGATTCAGCTCAGCTTTTTTGATCTTGATCAGCTCATCGAGACACTCGGGCACCATATGCTGCTGATCAGGTATCTCATGGTCATACTCGGGGCTTCCAGCAGAACTGATCGTCAAGCCAGGCGTGGATGGGCAGCCTTGTAATTCGGGTTGCAGAACTTCTCCCCAATGCCCAAACTGCGTATCGTCTCCCATCGGGATATTTTTGAAAAGCTCTCTTTCGGACAACGACAAACCATTGACATCATACTTCCCAGAGATACCTGATACCGTCTCACTCCATGAAATGTTTCCATTCTTGTCTTCGGTTCCCTCAGCTAGAACGCAATCCTCGCATTTGACATGTGAACAATCTTTCTCAGCGCAACTTCCTTCGCTGTCGAACAGAGCCAGTGTGTCTGCGTCCTCTGCAGCCATGGGCCCCATCTTACACTTGCAACAAAACCAGTGGAGAAGCTGTCGCTGGCCCTTGCCATGACCACCGAGTTCGGACGATAGCTTGTCGAATACATCGCCGGACTCGACGATGTGTAACTTGCCTGTATTTTCATCACGCCAAATGAATGGTTCTTCAAGAGAATTATCTTTGATAGAGTCCATAGAGGAAAAGTTCACTAGTCCTCAGGATCTTGGATATCTGATGTATCGTCAGATTGCAAGATTGCAAGGTGGAAGAGATGTTGCCAAGAAGACCCTCGAAATAAAACTTAGGCAGCAGCCAAGTCTATTTTGTGGAATTCCCTCGTTAGCGAAGAATGCTTATGGCTGCAACATGAGGGATGTCTCCAATCAGTAAGTGCCATGCAATGCGTGCAAAGAAGATCATGTGACCCAAAGAAGCTGGCTGCGACCAATTATATGTTTCTCAGATGCTGCTGCTTGAGGATTCTTGACTCAGAGAAATTATAACTTCAAAGGGGAGAAAACAAGCATAGTATATAGAAGGATAAAATCCACGGCGAATATGCGAAGAAATATAAGAATGCAGGGAAAGATGCGATGGGATAGGGAACGCGTTTATAGTTACCGACACGGCGCAAAAAGTCAATGCCCATTTACCGGTGTCAAACCTATTGCTTGCTATTTTGCCACCGTTTAGTCCCGATTTTCAGCCCAGAAAGCTTTGTAACTATGAAGCTTCCGACCATCTGAAAGGCAGAATCGTAATGCCTACCACTCATCTAGAGCTAGCTCTATCCCACAACTCGGAAACCATTTTCCAATATCTCTCCGTATCACGCATCATAGCCTGGACGTGCGGAATGTCCTCCTCTTTCAAGAGCCGTACGTCCACCACCTGAGCCTCAGCTTCCCTTGCATTCTGCTCTACAGGGCGCGGCGACACGAGCTTATCCACTACGCTGTATACATACAGTCTGCACGCATCTTTGTCAACCACGGTCCAGTCATTTAAGTACATCCGCGCCTTGTCCAGAATATGCTGGCGTCCGAAAACGGCATGCAAAGCAGCCCACGGCCCTAGCCACATGACCATCAAAGCGGCGCCAGGATACCAGAGAAGGCCTTTCGGCAGCGCGGTGGCAAAGGCATGGAACGCTGTGATGAAACTAGACTCGCCGGGGGAAGAGTCTAGCACGATAGCCTTGACGGGCAGGACATGGCCAGTCTCCTCCTTGTACACGTGACAGACGTCCGTGAAGCCCACTGAGCCGCCGTTGCTGACGAGATGGACGAGAGTCCTCGGTTCAGGAGCCGGGTCGCTGTTGATGGCTGCCACGACGGGTTTGACGAGATTCTGGCGCGTCTCGTTGCTCGTGTAGATGAAGAATTCCATCAGCGACTGCACGGCTATGATGCGAGCGCGGGGATACAGAGCGTGGTAGTGGCTGTAGAATGATTTGAGATAGCGGGATTTCGGACCTACTCCCATCCACTGGAAGAAGATGATGGTCGTTGGATCGGTATTGCTAGAGCTCGCCGTCGCCGATGCATCGGGTGGGGTGTAGAGCGACACCAATGGGTTCAAACGCGTGAATTCGAGGTCTGATGCTGTGGCATTATTTGTGGACATGATGGGATGCTATGGGCTGAATGGTACTCGGTCTTCTGTTAACGGCCAGCGCTGATGAGGGGGTTATATATATATACAAAATGTTGGAACACGCGGATTAGTTGGTTGTTAACGGATGCTCACCTTACCTACTGCGCGTACCCCTGTTCCATTATCACCCCGTGATTCACATGGGTAGTATGGTGGTATTGTTTGAACATCTTGGGCTGGTTGTGTTAATATCGGAGCAGATACGTCCATATCTATCTAGAATGTATAGATTGAAAATGTAAGACATTGTCATATAAAATCTCCCCGAGGAAGTACAGTACAGTAGCTAGTCTTGGCGCTAAGCTTAAGCCTCCAGGTCATCATGTGATAGTCACATGACAGTACATGGTTCCCAAAGACAAAGGTTGAATAGTTGTGTCTTCTCTTATATATACATGTTTGGAGTATTGATGTAATATATGAAAGAGCTTGAAATTGTGATTTGATTATAAATATTCAAGTGTAAGTGTTGGGAAAGTTCAGGACATACTGTACCGTACTATAGTTCTTATCTATTCCCTGCTGACCTAAGATGTTATGCATTCCACCTAGGTTGTCTCGAGGTTGTCCATCACTGGGAACGACTAGCTGCAAGTAGATTGGGGCTCTAACTCGGGGACCTTGATATATACCGCAGCTTGAAAGTTGAAAGTTGATAAACAGCATCACCAACTGCCGTGTTTCTCCTATTTACTCTTCAGTCAAGGAGAAAGGCGTTTTCCGCCAAAGCCGTCACCGTACTTCTAAAGCCATTCGGTATATATAACGGCAGTTGAGGCCAGAGCATCTGCCGAACCTCGACTACCACAACCCCGTGATCTCCCCACGACTTCATCCCAACTGCTCCTTCCCGTCAACGCAGCCAAGCACCTGCACGATACGTCCACCCAACACACGGGAAGTGATGCACTAATCGCTGCGATATATTGCCCTAACCCTCAAGATATCCAGATCTTACCACTCACCACCTATCGCCTCTTCCCCTACCCCGCCACTTGGGACGCCACACATATCGCGGGGTCTCCGTCACTCCGCGGCGACCGGCTAATCCATCTTCCAAAGGTTAGAGCACCGCATCTTGGACAAGTACGGGTCTTAGTATGGGGAAGAGACCAGATCCTCCTCCACTTCTTTCATCTGTTCCGTGACTGCCGCTCCAGTGCTGTGCTGTGGATCTCCAATCATACTGGATTGCCATGCCAGACAGCGGGCCTTGTTCCCAATACGTGAGTAGGTACCTACAGTCCCTGGTTGCCAGATAGTACTATAGAGCACCAGTGAGTGGAGTGGTCAGCAAGAAGTCAGCAATTTGAGGCACAAGCTTCTTCAAGCCTGTAGGATACTTTTCGGCAGCTCTCTTATACGCTGTTTTCCGGTCAAGATGTTCTTACTCTTACGCCTGTCTGTACATTTGCAATGCTTGTTTCCCTACCGACGTGTATCCGTAAGTCGGCGTCTACTGCAGACTTCCTTTGGTGGATCTCTAGATGCGAGGCTTGGGACTGGATGTGGACTCGCTGCATGAGGGTACCCGTCTCTCCCGTGCATCGTGACTGCTTCGTCATTCCATCTGTCGTTCGTTCAATTAGGACGGAAGTGGAGTGGATGGATGCTCTTCTATTTATATACTCCTCATGTTCCCCGTTCATACCCTCCAGGTCCACTGAACGTACAATGCTGAAAGTGCCTCATTAACTGCCTAACCCCTCTTGCGCATTCCAATCCTCATCCTACATCACCATCATGGTAGCAGAAACATTACTCGAAGCCGTGGCGCGCAACTGGCCAGTCGTTCTAGTAGTCGTGCTGGCCTCATATCTGATCAAGAACCGATATACGCGGGGTCTGAACAAGTACCCGGGACCCTTCCTAGCATCACTCACAGACTGGTGGAGATTCTGGATCGTCTACAAGAGAAGACCGGAAGTCGAGCATATCAGGTTACATGCCAAACACGGGGATGTCGTCCGACTCGGACCCAATAACCTCTCTTTTGCAAATCCGCAAGCGTTGAAAGATATCTATGGACTCAACAAGGGATTCGTCAAGGTGAGCTAGCTATACGTCTGATTGGTCAGGAGAAAAACAAGTCCTGACAATAATTGCAGTCAGAGTTCTACCCCGTCCAGCAATCAGTAGCAAATGGACACCGTCTGCCCTCTCTCTTTAGCTCAACATCGGAGCCGTTTCATGCACAACTTCGCCGCAGTGTCAATAGTGCCTTTTCCATGTCAACACTGATCCAGTATGAGCCATTTGTCGATTCCACCACCGAGCTCTTCCTCTCCCAGACAGACAAGCTCTATGCTGAAACAGGTGAAGCGTGTGATTTCTCCAGGTGGCTGCAATTCTACGCTTTTGATGTCATTGGTGAAATGACATATAGCAAGCGCCATGGTTTCCTTGAGGAAAACAAAGATATTGATGGAATTATCAAATATCTCGGTGGCCTATTCGATTACGTTGCACCAGTACATCTCACACAATCCCAATCACTGTACACAGTTCCAAATTCCCAACTAACACACGCCAGATCGGCCAAATACCCTTCCTCGATTTACTGTTACTCAAAAACCCGCTCTACCTCCTCGCCGCAAAGTACGGCCTGATAGATGCCACGTTTCCCGTCGCCCGCTTCGCACAACAACGCATGGCGGAACGCTACCCCTCAACCACCAAGGACCCCTCCATTCTCCCTACCACCACATCGGCCGCCCAGCAGTCCCAACCAGACCTCCTCTCCAAATTCGTACAAGCAAAAGAATCGCGCCCGGACTTCATGACTGACTCCCTCGTCACCACCATGGCCGTCAGCATGGCCTTCGCCGGCTCCGAAACAACCGCCATCAGCCTCAGCTCCGTCTTCTACTTCCTCCTGCGCCACCCCGCCTGTCTGCAACGCCTGTACGCGGAACTGGACAGCAGGGCTAAGCAGGGCTATTTCGCCGACTCCGACACGGGCGTCGTGACCTGGAGCGAGAGTCAGGGATTGCCGTATCTGGACGCCTGTGTCAAGGAATCCTTCCGTCTGCACCCGGCGCCCGGCTTACCGCTCGAACGCGTCGTCCCGCCGCAAGGCGCGCATATCGCAGGCCATTTCGTGCGTGGAGGCGCCATAGTGGGTGTTAATGCTTGGGTTGTGCATCGCAGGCCTGAGGTCTTCGGGGAGGATGTCGAGGTGTTCAGACCGGAACGGTGGCTGGTGGATCAGGGGAAGGATAAAGCGGACGAGGAGAGCAGGATCAAGGAGATGGGCGCTACGATGTTGCATTTCGGCATGGGGGCTCGGACTTGTATTGGGAAGAACATCTCGCTGTTGGAGGTTTATAAACTTGTGCCTACTGTTTTGAGGAGGTTTGAGGTATTTCCCCCCCAGGATATTTGAGGGGATCGAGAATGCTAATGTGATTCTGATAGGTTCGTCTTGAGGATCCCGACAAGGAGTGGACGGTGCATAATGCTTGGTTTGTGAGACAGCTGAACTTCCGTACTACGTTCCGCCGCAGAGAAATCACACAGCCGATATCGCCATCGTGACACCTTATCTACTTCAAAGCAGGTACGCATAATTATAATGGCTTCCTAGATGTAGGACGCGGCAAGGGTAGGATGCGGCTTCGAGTACTAGGGGAGGGGAAATAGGGGAAATATGGGAAAGAGAAGAGATGAGAGAGGTGGTATGAAAAAAGTATATGCAGCGTTTCCTCTCTCTAGATACCAATATCAATACCAATTCAGCAAATGTGAAATCAGCAAAGCTCAAGCTGTACATCATATGCAGTTTTCGTTTCCTTTCCCGTCCGTGTATGCAGCTATCCTCTCCATCCGTCCCGTAAGAGGGTTCCCTGCACGTGACTCGTGTAACCTCCACGGCTTGGTATACATCCGAACCAAAAGCACCGCATCAGGAATTAGATTCTCTCCCCATCTCCCTTCCCCTCCCCTTACCTGAAGCGTACACTGGAGGCGCAATTGATTGGCAGACGGCACTCGAGAAGATGGGCAATATTCCGGGAATGAGAGATCCCTTGATGATGTAACGAAGGCTGAGGCTGAACAAAGGAAAGAGTAGGTAGATAGCCATGTCACACTGATACTGACACTTGACACCGACACAACAAAAGAAACACAGGAGCAACGGAAATCGAAGGAAATGTTCTCGCACCGCTCTTTACTTACCGTGCTTGGCCTGGCTGTGGCTGTTGCGTGCGCCAAGAGCATTGATATTGATGTTGGTGAGGAGGGCATCAAGTTCGAGCCCAATTCTACGACGGCCGATGTGGGTGATGTGTGAGTCTTCTTCTTCTCCAGGACCAGAGTTGATGCTGATGAGTCGCCGGTAGCTTGAACTTCCACTTCTACTCGGCGACTGGACCGCACTCTGTTGTGTCGAGTTCCTTCGACAGTCCTTGTGCGCCTGCCGCCAATGCGTTCTTCTCTGGGCTCATCGATGGCACTGATGCTGGCGTAAGTCCCACCCCAACCCAACATTCACACAAACCCCGTCCGTACTCGGAGAAGAGAAAAGAAGAATGAGAAAGAATAACCTGAAACTAACATGCAAAAGAACACAACCTACATCATCAACGTAACCTCCACCGACCCCATCTGGTACTACTGCTCCGCCAAAAAGCACTGCCAAAACGGCATGCTCGGCGTCGTTAACCCCCCTTCTACAAACGACACCCTTGAAGCTTACGCAAAAGCCGCTTCGAGCGTGTCAGCGGCTTCTGCGCCGAGTGCGCCGGTGGGAGGGGCTACATCTACCGTCTCGGGGGCTGAGCCTACGGGTAGCTCGAGTATGGATATGAGCATGAGTTCTAGCATGAGCATGGATATGAGCTCGAGCATGAGTATGAGTGCTAGCAGTACTGGTTCTGCTGACAGCTCTGCTACGAGTGCTGCGTCTGCATCCGCGTCTGCGTCGGGGACTAGTACATCGGGAGCTGAGGCGATGGCTGGGGTGAAGATGGGATTGGGTGCTGTTCTTGGTGGTATGCTTGCTCTTATGGCTTAGGCTGAAGGACTGTGTGAAGGGTGACGGAAGCAAGATGCTAAACGTAGATATCTGATGAGCTCTGCAGTTGGTGCTTTGGGGTTGAGCGCAGCCATAGCATGTAATTTAGCAGACCGCGAAAAGTTTCAAGCAACCAATACATTAAATTGTTACGAACGGTGTTGGTTGTTAATTCGTAGCGTTTGGTGTTTTACATTTTACAGTAAACGAGGGGAAGATTCGTCCGCCCCTGTCGAAAACATGAAGCGATTTTGGTGGGGGAGGAAATGACGGACTCAATGCGTGACTCAAGACCCCCACCAAAAATATTTCCAAAAAGCACTCAACACCACCACATCCACAACAAACAACCAAATTGCTCTGAATACTAAACACACACCAACGCAATCATGGCGGACGAAGCATCTGCAACTGCATCTGCACCCGCCCCTGCTCCTCCCACCGAGGCCCTGGCAAACCTCCATCTGGACGAAGTCACCGGTGAAAAGGTCTCCAAGTCGGAATTGAAGAAGCGCCAGAAGCAACGCCAAAAGGACGAGGCCAAGAAGGAGAAGGAAGCTGCAGCGCCTCCCAAGCCTGCAACCGCCAAGAAGAGCAATGCTGAGGCCGACGAGAAGGAGTTGAACCCAAATGTAGCCTTTGCAAACCCCTCCACCCCTCATCGCGGGCAATCGATACTGACTGCGGGGTAGCAATATTTCGAGATTCGATCGCGCACCATCAACAAGCTTCGCCAGACCAAGAACCCAAACCCATACCCACACAAGTTCCATACAAACTACGACCTGAGGAATTTCGTCAAGCAGTATGAGTCGCTCAAGTCCGGAGAGCACAACAAGGAGGTTGAGATCAGGCTGGGAGGCAGAATCTACAACAAGCGTGCATCAGGAAACAAACTCGTCTTCTACGATATCAGAACAGAGGGTGTCAAGGTACAGGTCATGTGCCAGTCTCAGGAGGCCAAGGAAGGTGGAGTTCCATTCGAGGAGCAACACGAGCATCTGCGACGAGGAGACATCATTGGTATTGTCGGCTACCCAGGACGAACTGCACCCAAGAAGCAGATAGCAGAGGGTAAGGAAGGAGAGCTTTCCATCTTTGCCACGGAGATTGTTCTCCTCACGCCATGTCTGCGCCAACTTCCCGACGAGTACTATGGATTCAAGGACCAAGAGCAGAGACATCGCAAGAGATATCTTGATTTGATCATGAACGAGCCAACACGGAACGTCTTCCTCACTCGCTCCAAGATGATCACCTATATCCGCAAGTACTTTGACGAGCAGGATTTCGTAGAAGTCGAGACACCAATGATGAACCCCATTGCAGGAGGCGCAACAGCCAAGCCTTTCGTTACCCACCACAACGACCTCAACATGGACATGTTCATGCGTGTGGCTCCAGAACTTTACCTCAAGATGCTTGTTGTTGGTGGTCTAAACCGAGTCTACGAAATGGGTCGCCAATTCCGCAACGAAGGCATCGACCTAACCCACAACCCGGAATTCACAACCTGCGAATTCTACATGGCCTACGCCGACGTCTACGACATCATGGACATGACCGAGGAACTGGTCTCTGGCCTTGTCAAGCACGTTACGGGCGGCACAACCACCAAATTCCACACCCAGCACGGCGAGGAATACGACGTCAACTGGGCAGCACCATGGCGACGCGTAGAGATGATCCCAGCGCTCGAAGAAGCAACCGGCGAGAAGTTCCCACCAGGAGATCAACTGCACACGCAGGAAACAAACGAGTTCTTCAGGCGCGTGCTCAAGAAGATGAAAGTCGACTGCTCGCCCCCTCTCACCAACGCCCGTATGCTGGATAAACTTGTCGGGGAATTCATCGAGGAAACATGCGTGAACCCAACCTTCATCACCGGCCACCCGCAGATGATGTCCCCGCTAGCAAAGTACCACCGCGAGCTCCCCGGTCTCTGCGAGCGTTTCGAGGCCTTTGTGTGTAAGAAGGAAATCGTGAATGCTTACACGGAACTTAACGACCCCTTTGACCAGAGATTGAGGTTCGAGGAGCAGGCTAACCAAAAGGAGCAGGGTGATGATGAGGCACAGATGATTGATGAGAATTTCTGCCAGAGTTTGGAGTTTGGTTTACCTCCTACGGGCGGCTGGGGCATGGGTATTGATCGCTTGGTGATGTTCTTGACGGATAATTATAGTATCAAGGAGGTTCTGGCATTCCCGTTTATGAAGGAGGATACGAGTAAGAAGCATGAGAAGTCGGCGGCTGAGGAGGTGGGGATTGAGCCAAAGGCTGAGGAGGGTATCCGTAAGTCATCTTGAGTTTCGGGCCGAATCTTTGCTAACCTGTTGATGTTCTAGCACATAAATGAGTGATGGTATGACGAGGGAGACTAACTCGGGTGAAGTCAACCAGGTGCCCATTCCCCTGAGTTGTCCGTGGAGATCAAGTTTCTGAAAATTCTTGCAATTTTCACTAGACTATGCGAAACAAAACAACAAAATACCGCGTTCTGTCGAATTACCCCAGCAATGTGCGAGCAATACAGAAATCAATAGAAGAATAAAAATGTTCATTCGTCCTAGGTCTTCTTGCTAGGTATTTACAGAGTAGTGTAGTGATTCTTTCCATCCCATCCATGATATAAAACACCATCCATGCCATCCATGCCATTCCAGTCCTATCTAACACCCATACTATATACAACACCAACACCCCTACTATCGTACCAATCTACATATTCTTCGGAGCCTTATTCCGATCAATACCCGTAAACACCTTTTTAACTTTATTCACCTCCGCCTTCTTCACTCCCTGCACACTCGCCCTCTTGGTAACCATCGCCGCCATGCGCCCCGGAACCCACGTCCTCGACCCTAGCACCAGCGCCTGCGTCAACAGCAGCAAACTCCCCGCCTGATGCGCAGCCGCTAGAGGCGTAGGAACAAGATAGATCAGCGTCGAGATCCCCAGCGCAACTTGCAGAAACACCACATGCACAACGCCCAACATGCCCTTGCGACACGAAATCGGCAACGCGGCTCTCACTGTCTTGTTGAAGCGCGTGTATGCCCATAGACCCATCACGGCCGTGAAGGTAGTCGTCGCCAGGATCCGGTGGTCTAGTTGCACGGTGGATGGGTTCTCTAACATGTTGCGCCACCAGATATCGCTGCCGTCTTCCTTGCGCGAGTAGAAGGCCGAGAAGAGCTCTGATCGCGGCGGCGTGAGCCCGAGTCCCATCTTGGGGAACTCATTGTATATCATGCCTGCGTCTAGCCCGGCGACCAGACCGCCGGACATGGCGGTTGTGAAGATGAGGAGTGCGAGCCCGGCGACGCTCTTGCGGAACGGTGACAGGAGGGGTGATTTCAGGCGCGCGAGGTCTTGCGCTGCTTGTTGGGGGTTGAGGAGCAGGGCGTTGGTGCGTAGGATGGACAGCCCGTTCCAGAACATCGCTGTGTAGCATAGGAAGGCGGCGCCGAGGTGGGCTGTAAGCCGGTATTGGGATACGCGGGGGTGGGAGCCAGGGGCGAATAAATCGTCTTTTAGCCCGCTCTTTACCATGTACCAGCCTAGGAAGCCCTGGAAGCCTATCAATGCGCTGATTCCTAAGAGGCGGATACTCATGTTCTTGGAGACGCGGCGGCGGGCGACAAAGTAGATGGCGGGGAGGACGAAGGAGAGGCCGACGATGCGCCCCCAGAGACGGTGGCCCCATTCCATGTAGTAGATTTGTTTGAATTCCGAGAGCGTCATGTGGGGGTTTAGAAGCGCGAATTCGGGGGATGCGCGGTATTTGCTGAATTCAGAGTCCCAGTCCGCTTGGGAGAGGGGGGGGAGGGATCCGGTTACGGGTTTCCATTCTGTTATACTGAGTCTGACACGCCACTTATTAGCGATTTTGTTTTTGGAAATGGGGATGGGGATGTGAAATACCCAGATTCGGTGAGTCTTGTCAGACCACCGAAAACTACAATTCCGAATACACTGCCCGCTGATGCCAGGAGCCAGTATGCGACTGTATTCGAAGATGTATCGGGGAAGAAACTCTTTTGCCCCTTGGCGTTTGCTTGTCCTTCATTGGCAATCTTTTGGCTTATTTTCTGGCGTTCGGCACCTGATATAGTTTTGCTTAGACTACTTAATGGAGAAGCAGATCCATGTTCTGGTAGAGCTGTTGTAGAGCTGTTGAAGCGTATATTTCGGGATAGGTTTGCTTTAACGGGAAGTTGGAGTCTTGGACGACTGTGTTTTAAACATTGGTGGCAAATGAAGAAATCTCTGGATAGACGCGGTGCTGCTCGACGCAGCCCGGGGATAAGTGAAGCCATTGAGAGGAATTAGAGACTTGGGAAGAGGGTGAACAGAAAGTTGAGATGGGTCGATAATGAACAAATGGATTATGTAAGCATCGGGATATATAAATATAATCAGGAGATAGTCGCGGGCCGATCATTACCCGATGCGACCAGGGCAGGTGCAGGGTCCAAACACCAACGCGCAAGCTGGCTCGAGGCTGAGCTGGCTGAGTAGATGGATACATATTATTATACTTAAAGTGAACAACACCACGCAATGATCTAAATGTCATTTAACTGAACATATATTTCCCATATCCCCTCAATGTCCACCGCCTATTAATCCAGATGTTTTCTCTACGAAATAACGAAACTTTCCGTCCCGCCCTGCAATACCTCCTCAGTTCTGGTAAGCCTCGAGCAAAAGACAACCACAACCAGCACCCACACCACCACCAGAGCAGCTCTTCGGGGAGCATTGATTCGGACAGCGACGCTCCCCGCGCGAGAATGAATCCCAAGAACTCGACAGAATTCCGGTCCACCTCGATTCCCCTAATAAGCATCTCCCGCTCGCCTTCCCCCTATGCGCGCAGGACATCGGCATCAGCTTCCAATCCAGCCTCAGATACAGACGACGACGATTGGGGCGATGGACGCTCCTCATCACGCCGCCCCTTCCTCCCCTCGGACGGCTACAAACTGAATGGCTGGCGAGCCTTGCTATACGGCGGCGGATTTGGACAATGGCTGTTCACAACACAGTCAGGCTGGACAGTCTACATTGGCGTGCTGGTCTTCTGGCTGGGAGGCTGTCAGATTGGCTTGACCTGCATGAATAGAATTATTCTCTGGAGTGGGTACCTCCAAGAAAACTACACCTCGCACACGAAGCTGATGGTTTTAATAGCGGGGGTTTACAAGTTTCCATATCCCCTAACGACGACGCTGATTGAGATGTTATTTACGCACTGCTGGATCATACTCTCCGCCTATATCACCAGATGGGTGAGCCCGTGGCTTACTAGCGCCGGTGTCTCATCCATGATTTCGCCCTCGAGACCTCTACCCACCCCTTCTCCAGGCTTTCGTGGTCAGCAAAAGAATCCGGGCTTCTTTGGGTCGATAGCGAGGTGGACGTCTGGCTACTCGGGGGGTATTGCTGGTGGGGGACTTTTCGAATTTGATTTGCCCGTGGTCAAGCAGTGCTTACCAGTAGCCATCATATTCGTCGCCAAAGTCGCCCTCTCGAACCTGTCCTTCGCCTACGCCCAACTCACCATCTATACACTCGCCCGCGTGGGAATAGTCCCCCTCTCCCTGCTCTTCACAGCCTTCCTTACAGGCGCATCCCACAGCGTGTCCACGCTCTCCTCAACTCTCACGGCAACTCTCACATTACTAGTAGCAACAATGCAGACCAATGTCCGAGTAACATGGCAAAGCATAGTCGCCGGCATCTTCTCTTCCATCTTCGTCGCTCTATACCCAGTCCAACTTCACCGCACGTACAAAACCCTCGTCGCCTCCCTCGTTCCACAAGGCGAGTTAATTGGCACCTTCCCCTCCTCGTCTGCCCCAGCAGATTACTCCGGGTCTCGCGAGGAAGCACGCGCCTACTGGCGTCTTATACACTACACTTCTACGCTCTCCATCCTAATCTTGACCCCAATCGTCTTCCTCTCGGGCGAGATCTCAAACATAAGCCGGAATTGCTACTTCCTAGACGTTTTTTGGCATTGGTTAATGGTATTTTGCGGGGGCTTGGGGAGTTGGGCTGTGTTTTTCAGCACGATTGCTTTGACGAGAGCGACGAGTCCGTTGACCAGCACGTTTTTATTTATTCCGCGGGCGGCGTTTCTACTTCCTATCATGGCGGGTTTTAAGATGCCAAGTTATGCCTGGATTGGCATTGGGATGTGTTGGGCTAGTTGTGCGTGGTTTTTGCTGGGGAGGAGAAGAGGAGGGAGACCGATGGAACGGTTACGGTGATGAAACAAAGTCTTGTTCATAAGCGTATGTTAGTGTTTGACATTTTGGGGCGTTGATAAAAAGATTGCTGTATATAGCGATTTGGATATAGACCTAGACATAGGCATATAAGTGGATTTATTCATTGTATCTGGTCATCGCTTGAATCGCTGCTGTTTTACTGCCAATTGGTGTCAACTTCCTTTTCATCTATCCAAATGTCACATTCTTTGTTCAAACCTTTTGGCTAAAAGATAGACGTCTTGCTTTTTGATGCGTGCTGTTCGATTGGTCGGTGTTGTTACCTTTGTAGCAGTTGGAGTAAGAAGCTTCTTATACTAAGCATTGATGAGATTCTATGAGTCTTTTATTCTCAATTTCACGTCAGAAGAGGGTGTGGTTTGAACCAACGTTACTTCCGTATTGCGGGGCACAGCTTCCTACAGTATCATATGAGGGGGAGGCATATAATGCTAGTATCTAGATCTTAGATCTAGATACAAGAAGAGGGATGTGGGGGGCGAGGGAGCAAAAAACAGCTGTTTTTGTGCGAGGTTGCAGATGCTGCAAAATAGATACAAAGAAGCTATACAATTACAGTGTTTTATCGGATTTCCTAGCGTTTCGCTGAGAACCTGGATAGTGGTCTGTGATGCAGTTCCACCCTCACAAAACACAACATACCAAGTAAAGCTCGCTATAGTTAGCGAACCAAGTAGGATATATAGGAGAAATAATGATGCAATTCTTTTCAAAAGTGCTTATAAAAGCCATCGTAAATTGTTCTAGCCTTTTTGCATATTAATACTAACTGCTTCTATAATATCTATAGTTAGCTCTGTCTTAGACTTTTAGTAGGCAAGCAAGTAGATTAGGAGCGTCAGCCGAAGATCAGGAGCGTCAGCCAATTATATATATAGATTGGGGGCCTATCATACCTACCTACCTATTCGGGCTATCATCTCGCAATTAAGGCGATGGCTAGAGACATAGAGCAAGTAGAAATCTCGTATTGCATAGTACTACGACTTATCTTATGCTTTGTGACCAGATTGTCGTAGGTATAAGAGGCGACCAATATACGTTTGAAGGAAAGAACAAACTATCAATACAATTCACCTATCTCTCTATCATTTATCTTCATTTGCGCATTCCTAAACAACTCCCCCGCCTTCATTATGCAGCTCAATTATCTCATCCCACAGATCCTTATTATGCTTCCAAGTGTTCTATGTTCTTCTCTCTTGGCTCCCCGCGACCAGAAGTTATCGATCAACGTTTACTCTGATACGAAGTGCGCCGACTACTTGACCACCTATAAAAATGGAGCCGAGGTGGATACCATTGCTACCTTGCCATACGAGGGTGTCGGCAGTTTCGCAGTAACTCAGGGAGCATCCGCCTTTACATGCAAAGACGACAACGCGAATCATTACTCGGCTCTTTTCTACAACAGCGGCACCCCAGGATGTAGTGGATCCAACAAACCGATTGGACCTACTGCTTGCGTGGAGGATGGATGCAAGGAACTTAACCAGAAGGCATCTTCAATCGCAATTTGTTACGATTTTGGGACCTAGGGATATTCTCTAAATCAAGAACAGCAACGGTATGTAGCAAAAGTTGTATATCCAATACGCTATCCATAATAACTTATTCAGTTGTCATAGCTCGCACGTCAAATCCAGAGGGGGGTAATGGGGGATTGTCAGGATTGCGAGTATAGACTTTACTGGAAATAGCCAACAACACTTTCGTTTATAGGAGGAATGGTCTTAGTAGCTAGTGGAGGTATTTGTCAGAATTGCGAATGTATCTTCTTCTCGCTGGAAACAGCTGACAGTCTTTTTATGATAGTTATCAGAATATAAGATTCTGACCCATACTCGTCCCTTGATAATTGTATAAGCCTTAAGTAAAGCTCGCTAGAATCAGCAGATCAAGTAGAACATATCAAAGCAACGACGCAAATGTTTTGAGAGTGCCCATAAAAGGGATTTCAAATCAGTCTAGCACTTTGCCTATCAATGCGCTTGAACAGGTTCCCTGACCTCAGCCTTAATATCTACGATGTCTTTTTCAACAGGAGACAACAGAGGCTTTTTCTCCAAAAGATCCTTAAACTTCTCAACCAAAAGCTCATACTGTGCTTTCCATTCCTCCGTATGTCCTTCCACCGCACGCCCTCCAGCAGCCACTATTCCCGGATTTATCCACGCCAGCAACTCGTCCACATACTCGGCATCCTTTCCCCTCAGGCTGTGGAAAGCCCTCCCAGGTCCTTTCTCTCCCAGCTTCCTAAGATACTCTGCCCTCATATCTTCCTCGCTTGGAGTATTCGCTTTCCCCGAAAACACAGCCGCAACCGCAATGGCTTGAAAGTCAAACAGCGAAAAAGTTGCAATATGGTACGGCACGCCAATGAACGCTAGCGTAGGATCGGGGATGTAGAAGATATCTTTATGCAGGTTATGCATTTGCGTGCCGTCCGTTACGAGCGCTGTTTCGTCTGCCTCGGATGCTGGCGTAGAGTCGCGATGGTAGGGGGAGAGGAAGGGGAACGCGCAATGGTATCCGGTACAGATGATGACTCTATCAATATCGCGGAGCACTTGACCGTTGACCAGGGTTATGGTGCATGGAATGGCTTCACTGTCAAGAATAGGGCGGGAGTGTTGCTCAAGGTCGAACGACTTTATTTCAGGAACGCGCTTTACACTCGGAGGCAGCATCGAAATTGGGTGATCGAATTCACCGCCCCGTGTGGATTGGTATATAGTTTTTGCAATGCCGTCGAGCTCTTTTGCAATGTCGAACGATGAAGTGCTGCCGCCTATCAAAAGCACGGACTTTGAATCAGAGGTTAGCTGATACCAATGGCTTCTTGAAGGCGAGTTGATATACCTTGCCCTCAAACCCTCTAGCACTCCGGTATCTTTTGGAATGCTGGATTCTCGACGGCCACGCTCTCTTCCAATCTTTCAATCCGGGAATGTCTGGAACTTTCGGGGCGTGATAATGGCCCGTGGCTACGATTACGGCATCGAATTCCTAAACATCCTCAGCATGTACACTTTACAATCACTCCTTTACATACCCAATCTCTTGTCTTCTTCTCAAGTGTATCAGCATCCAAAGTCGACGTCTGAACATACCAACACCCTCCCCTTTTTTCCACACGCTCAACTTTCGTATTATACTGCGTAACCTCCTCAACTCCCGTCTTCGCCGCCGTGTCTTGTATATATTCCGCTAACACATTATGCCTGACGATCTGTTCTGTTCCAGGAGGCCAGGAATTAAGTGTTGTTTTCATAAGGCCGGTTGGGACGTTGTTTGAGAGTAATTCATAGCATGGTCTAATTATCAACTCAGCTTAGCCTCTAGTTCAATTTCGAAAATGCACAACACTTCTATCACTCACCCTGGAGGAGCATGCAAGATCTTTACATCTTCACTGTTCTCCCTCTCACCATTACTCGCGTGCCCAGAAACACCATGCTCAGCGAGTAAGTCTTCGTAATACGCTGTCTCGGCTATCGATGGTACGAGTGATGGATATGCAGGTTCTGGCGCGACGCGTGTATCAAAGACCCTGTCGTCAATTGTGTCAGTACACACATAGATATCTCTCTCATTGTTCTTGCGTGAGAAAGTCAGTGGATTGGGAGCTATATACCACACTCCGCCAGATTTACCCGTTCGTTCGAAGACTGTCACTTCTAGCCCAGCGGATTTGAGATGGGCAGCTGCGGCTACGCCGGATACACCGGCACCTATTACGGCGACACATTTTATTGGATTTGCCATGTCTTGATGTATCTCCGGTACTTTGGAAATAGATCAGGTTGAAGGAATCGTAGCTGCTGGCTCGTCACGAAGTATAGGTTGGTCACTTTTAGATTTTATGATTGTTACGGGTACGGAGTAAGCGTCTGTAATATAGTATACTAGGGCCGCTTTGCTAGGTATGATTTATTCCAGCTGTTCGCTATCTACCCCGCAAAGTTATACTCGGTGGTTGAGAGGCACACGAAGACGTGCTCGGCTAGAAAGGGGGTTTGTGCACTTTTGGCGGGGTAGAATGCATAATCTTGCATGGAAACCCCACTTCTTTCGATGACAGAATATATAAGTGAGAAGGCATCATATGTGCATAGGATGCTGAATAATGCCTTGTTGGTGTATTTTGACTTGTCACTTGTAGGGATATTTATCATATATAAAAGTCAGGTGGAAACCTGAAGACATCTGAGGGCGGAATTGATAGAATATATTATATCAAAGTTATCTACGTAGTCTTGATTTACGAGTTTAACTTGATTCTCTTCTATAGTAAGTTACTTTTGTCTAAAATCTCCAGCATTGAGCTGTTGCGTCACCAGAGACCTATGAGCACGCAGCTTTTATCGGCAAAGGGCGCTCTGTTAGCTACTTGTTTGGCTAGACAGACATTATTCTATTAGGTGTCTTGGAAACACCCAGCTACCCAATTATCCCAGTTAGTGCCTTGATGAAAAAAGCACAGGTAGGTATCTCCATAAGTAATATAGGGCTGCAGCTCAAAGACTTGACGGATAGGCAGCTGCGATTTCCGGAGAAGTCCTGTTTCTGACAACTTCGTGTTCTTGCCTCAAGAATTGAAGAATCACATGTCCCTGGTCTTCCCGAAGCATCCGTTATTTGGCCCGACCTGCTTCCAAAGCAGAAGACAGCAGAGTTCCGTCACCTTGGCGGCCTTGGCATTCGGCACACGTTGGACATGCTTCTCTTCATACGAATATCTGTCTGACCCAAATTAGTGATTTGGTCGTAGACAGAAGGACGCCCCGCAGGCGTCACACAAATCCACAACGGCACCGTACCAAACCTAGGCGGCGATACTTTATGGGTAAGTGGCTAGGTATATAGCATATTCCAAACCTTCGTCCGACTTTTGACGGGAAACAAGCCGCATTCTGCTCCGCGGCGAGTACCCAGACCGCAATGATGCGACAGCTGACCCAAGATCAGTAGAGCGAATCTATCCCATTGTGCGCTATCAAGCTCCAAATCCAGTTTATTAGTAGTTGTGCAAGTGCCTCTGAGCTACCTAGTATTTGGTAAACCCCTATTCAGGCTGTCGGTACGCTTCCCCAGACGGCCGTATTAGGTTTATCACAATATAGAGAAACCCCTGAGCTGATTGTTATGCAACTTCGTATAAAATGCTCTTTGCTTATAACTTCAATCATGCCGGAAATTGTTAGAAAGGAGATCATAGGTGTGCCTGGTTTCATTGTGTGATATGCCTCGCGAATTTGAAAAGGGGGGTCGTTCGCTTAATTATATGACCTATTCGCATGTACATGATGCACCTAGTAAGATAAGATATCTGTCCGCAACGGACTAGATTTCGTTAAACATACGCGCCGCCCACATATATTAACGAGGGAGATAAGGGTTTAGATAGTAGCATGGCATCTGTCCGATAGGGATGTGTATGTCCTGCCGTGCTGCAAGAGCCTATACAATTATGTCCTAGACGAAGAACAATCATCTCTCAGTCTCTAGAGAAATTCACCGTTTGCCATATGTTCAAGTGTTTCTAGATTATTCGCATGTGAGGAAAGTATTCTGAGGAAGCTGTACGAAAAAAACTATCATAGAGGATTTCTGTTTAGTGGAGAAATAGACCGGCGTGATTTATTATAGAGATACAGTTTATAGTTCTGACTATGAATTAAATTAATTATTAGTTAAAGATCTACTCTGCTATAGCTTTAAAATGGCGACTTCGGATCAGGTTTCACCTCCAAACCCCCTCTGGCACTAAAGTAGCTTTGAGATCTACTTTGCTAAGAGAACCAATATGCAACTCCAACTTTATCCAGGATACCAACTTCAAGGAGGGAACTATTAACACTTAGACAATTCCTCCCAAATATCAATCGAGACTCAGTTATCTTCGCTAGACTCTTCACTAGCGTGGATTTTCCTGCTCACCCATTAGTACCCATCCCGACAGATGCACGAGACAAGCCATAAGGATTTTTGACTTACGCGATACAAATGCAGCTCGCCAAGTCTTTCGAGCAGTGCTTTCGCACCACCTTATTTTCCCCCTCGCATCTTGTGCCCCCTAACCAACAGCTTTCGGTCACCTGCACATCATTCTGCTCAGGGTCGAGGGACTGGCATAGCAGAATGCGGGCGAAGGGATTGGGGAAGCTGAAATCTGTGTCGCGGCGTTCGTTTTGGGAGGCTACATCCACAGTGGGAGCAGCGATGACGGGGGCGCTGAGAGTGAGAAACAGGACTGGTTTGGTTAGGTTGGTTTTATGCTCGAAATGGAGAGAAGAGGCCTTACTGATGGTTGTGAAGAACTGCATGGTGGGTGATTTATGGACAATTATTCAATGGAGTTGCAGGATTGAGTGTCTCCCGGTATTGAGTTGTGGGTAGGGATTTTGAAATGTTGAAGAAGAGAGTTGAAAGCATGAGATTGTGGGATTCTGCATAAACTATAAAAGTCGATGTGATGTAATCATTCTGGAGTTAACATGACGAAATGAGGTACTGGTATAGATGGAGTGGTTACGGGGCGGACTATTTTGGTTCAGCCGTAGTGTACCAAATAAACGCGCTCATAGGAAACAATTCTTGCATAAATCTAAAAGAACTTGAAGAAGTGGTACAAATAGTATGGTATCCTATAGTAACGATGGAGTTTCTTTTTGAACTTGATATGTGCTTTCACCACACCCTGTCACGTCGCGGGAGCATATTGGTATTCAAGTTTGTCCTATATAATATTGAAAGCGGGACCGGCTTCTGGACTAAAAGTCCCCAGTCCATCTACCGTAACAGACAAGGTGATTAAGACGGCTGCTAGAGCTGTAGCGCGTGAAGTGAAGAAGGATAGTGAAAGTGAACAGAAGGTGTCTAGGTAGATAAGTAGATCATAACTTGACAAAAGGACGGGAAGGAAATACGAAATAATAGAATTCGGAAGACGGAAAAGGACAAGGAGAAGAGACAAAATTGGAGGTTTGGAGAAAGAACAAGTAGCAGATAGGAACGAACGGCAGTCAGAAAGGAGAAGGAGGGAGTAGAACCTAATGCGGAGGTGGGGCCCGGAACAAGCCGTCCACGCCGTACGGTACTACAGTCCATTCTGGGCCAGGTGCGCAGTGAACCATTCAAACACTTTGCATGTGACCATACTCGCGAAGCACTCGTTACTTGTTAGCTGCCAATTAATCAATCTTCATAGATATCCCGTACGGGGTATATCAAAGGAAGGAATGTTATTCTTCATAGATCCCCCGCAAAGGACAACCTATAGGAAGTAATATCAAGGCAGTATGCAAGTGTCATATTCATCGCATGTGAGAAGCTCGTTTTCGTGTCGAGATACCGAAAATTCCGAAATAGACCAACAATACTGCGTCAAAAGATTGATTCATGTGTGGCATAAGTATTGCTTACCCCTACTTCAGAGCTTGATTTGGGTAGCAATTTGCCAAACTTAGCATTCAATATATACCGGCAGGGATGAAGGAGAGGTACTTAGGAGCTTCGTCCGTCCTTAGGCTTCATATAAGAAACCTCCGTTCGTTAAAACCACATAGACAGACCTTTACGCAGTTTTGACCAGACGTGACGATGGCATCCTCGCTCTTTGATCGTATAAAGGAAAAGCTTAAGGGATTGTAAGGAAATTGCAGTTCGCTATTTTTAGATGCTCACCTAACATTGTTGATAGGAAATCATCGGACACGGCTCCCCTCACGCCCAAAAAGAAAGAGGCCAAAAACCCGTACGCAGATGGCGGCGGACCAGGCTCGGAAAGCGCAGCCATGGGATGGAGTCCCAGCGGATGGCTAGTGCCTGAAGATAGTCAGAAGAAGAAAAAACATCAAGAGAGTACGGGTGGGGATATAGGGGGTGATGAAGGAGGAGGGGACGATTGACCGTAGATGAAATTGGATTCAGGATACGGGTGATAATAACGAGAATGAGATATCAGTTGCAGGGTGAGGAAGATGATGAGGACATTTTGGTTACGGACTTTTGATTTCCGGGGATACACGTGTAGAACAAATACTTTTTAATCAGACATATTTTACTTGAACAGAGCTCCCAATAATTGCCCCTTTTCGTCAAATATCCTTGTGCCCTAATGTGCATCATCTGGATTGTATCCTTTAGTGGTAAGCAGACGTTCGACGTTCGGTATAAAGCATTGCTAGTCCGTACTTATCTTCGGTTAGGTCTTTTGAGCTTCATCTCAATCCTCGAAGGACATCTTGATAGGAAATTCGGCGGCTGCAAGCCAGGAAGTTGGAGCTGAACTCGAGCTGAAGAGAGTGTTGAGGCGAGCCACTACTCTGAAGCTATGGCTCTGCTACAAGAATGTAATGCAGCATAAGCGTATTGAGTAAGTAAGTTTGTAATGCCACAAGATGTGACTATTTTATATTACTGAACCGGTTCCAAGTAACTTGATATTATCTGTTGCTTATATGGCGTATTCCTCTCGCAAAAAATGACTCTCCAACTCGGAAACGGCCGGTACGCCAGATCATGTTACACTGAATGTGCATTCAGTTCTACATAGTATTCGAGGGACGGCAATGAATTTACTATTGGGGTCTTGCCTCGTGATGGACGCTAGTGACTGGATGTGAAGCTGAGAAATGAACAGTTCGACCTAGTTATAACTGTTTCAGTGGATTACCATGCAGCCACTTGCAGCTTAGTAGTTCATTGGCGTGGCAAGAATGCAGCGGACGCGGCAACTAAACTTCATGAACTCATAGGTATACGCTACTGCCACACCTAACACTTTCTCAGCTACAAACCACTTCCACGCAAACAGACACCAAAGAAGGAAGGCCAAAAGCACACGACAAAATGTCACCACCAGTGACTACAAGATCGAAGAACGACCTCACCAAATTACCTACCAATATCTTACACACCACAAACGAGAGCAGCTTTCGCCAACTTCTACGTGCATCTTGCTCTTTAAAATTCTCGTTATCAGAGATTCGCAAAAGCGATCCCTGGATCCAGGACAAGGAAAGGGAATTTAAATATCAGAGCACCGAGTACAGTTACATAACAAGTGCACTGAAGTGTATACTGATGGAATTGCAGGGGTATGAAGGGTACACCAGCTACTTCTATCTGGACTGACTCAAAGTCACCTCTTTGTTCTGCATCACGGCAGTTGTCACACGATGGCGAGCGCAAGCAATAGATACTTTTTCGCACTTAGACGGTTCTCTCCTACCACGCATTCTCATTCCAAAGTTCCAACCATTGTTTGAGGATAGAACCTGGCCGTCAAGAAACATATGTTTGCAAATTTGAACTCGTTTTTGGATGTCACGTTACCATTCATAACAAATCGCAAGGTGTGTCGGGCTTCGAAGCTCGTTACGTGTGTGGGTGGAATCACGAGTGAGGGTAGAGATGTGGGCGAGGGAGATGAATCAGCGAGGAAGAAGTCCTTGCTTGCTCAGACAGAAGAGCGGGGGACGGATTTTAGATGTTCAGTATATGAGGCAAGTTTATATACCGACAGCATGGATAGCCTGACGTGTTCCAGAGAGACCAAGCTAAGAGAATTGATTATGAGCTGATGGATTATATGGAAGAAAGATGGTGACGGACGGGAAACGTTAAAGCCTGGCTGATTCCAACACATTACGTGTTTTAATAACCCTCGTACAAATCCAATGACATGAAACGCGCTTTGAAGTTCCTTCTCTCGTATCTTGAAACGACTCAAGCCGTTGTTATTGCAATATGCGCAGAAATTTCTCAGATGGCGTTGAATGTCGTCCTCAGCTTTTAGAATGCCAATCTTGCCACATACCAAAAACAAGACTCGCAATCGACTCCCCACTCAGAGTATTACATACAGCACCGCGCTGCTGCGTGAGGATAAATCTAGCGTATCAATGACATAATCCGCCTTTTTCGAGTCGGAATATTGGCCCAATGGCATGAACTCTTTCCTCTGTTCAACAACTTGGTCCAAGAGAATTCCACGCACAGAGAGACGAGTATTGCCGCTAATTGACACAACCATTTCGGTGCCGGTTCCCGTCTGATAACACCTGGCATAAAAGCCAATGGAATTCGTATAATCGTCTTGCTGAGAAAGATCCCAGACCCAGGAAGGGAGTTGTCAATCTACGGATTGCCCTTAGTGGCTCACGAAAGATAGGGTAGACGAATTTTTGAGATCGACCAAGCCTCTGACCGCCAGCTCTGTATATACTTGATTGAGACTCTTTGTATAATCGATGAGAACAATAGGTGCTTTGTTTTCTCCGAAACAAGCTGAAGGGTGGCCTAAGAACGCACACACAACATCGTGGCGATCAGAATATCGAAGATCTTTGGAATTGTAAAGAATATTCCAGAAATCTTTTTCATGAGGAGTTTGATCTAAAATGTATCTGCGATTTGCTACTAATTCTCTTCGTCCATTGGTTAGATAGAATGTGAATGTACTGTGCAAGGCACCGAGATAAAGACCAAATTTATGGACCGGGAAGGGACCATAGTGAACGAGAAAGTTGTGTGATATTCTGCATATCGAATCCCATGAGATTTCAAAAGCACGCCAGTATATGATGGCGTATTTAGCAAGGCCGATTTCCTGCTGAACCCAACCGCGTTCGAAGTATGCATTAGAAGCAAACTTTTGGAGTGCTTTCCACAGAACTAGGTCTAGGAATACCGGATGATCAGGATCTAATTGGGGAACACCTTCATTGTAGTTGTATGGCCATTTATGCTGTAAGCGGCGGATAAAGTCGAATGCCATTTTTGCATTCCCTCCATCGTCTCCAAGCCACGCAATTACACGGCTTGCGCTGCTATAGACTGTTCCCATCATGGAAACTTGCTGGTTCCGCTCCGGAATATTATGCTGGTTGATACAAATGGCATCTGCCCAACTGACCCTGGGAGTTGTTGCATCTCGTAGCCGGTACAGGGCAACAGACAGGGACTTTGGGATCGATAGGCTCTTCCCCTCGTACTGTATATATGATTTTCCCGAGACATCGCTCCAGACATGAGACAACGCCTCGTACGATGGGGGCTCGCTGAGCGAGGCAAAAGATAGACAGCACGTCAACTTGTTGTTCGTGCCCGGATCGAGGCTCAGGAGCCTAATTGATCGCGAATCGGTAACAGGCTCGTAGCAATACCGCGTGGATCTCGGGCTAGTCGTTTCACACACCCCGTCCTACCCGAATTGATCAGCATGCTGGAACAGGGTTTCAATGACCAATAAATACCTATTTGCGTTGATAACGCATGCACGGTGGATAAATACTCTGATTCGGCTGTCTTCGAGACATTTTCGTATCCTATTTGGATCACAGCCTTGGATTCGGAGGAGTGCGGGGAAGGGAGAGTTCTTCTTATGGAATTGGCTGAAGCCTCTGGTGTCGTCTGACATTATGATATCGTCAGGTGCCTGCGGGATACAGAAATAAGGTAGGACGCAACAGGCGGCTTTTCATGTGTGATGAGACGAGGTGGATGGTAGCAAATCCGTATGGAAGCCACGAGGGGCTTTGCTGCATATGAAGTACAAGGCTGCCGAACTTTGTGATTGGCTTCCTGTTCCTGCTCCTTCCGGATCATAAGCGCGCCGAAACACGACATATAATAGAGCATTCTGTGTATGGGCAACGACAATGAAGATCCTTTTCCATGAAGGTTGGCGCGAACAACGTGATAGCGCATCTGCTTGGGCATCATCGCCTCTCAAAGTGCAAAAAGCAAGGTACTGTTGACTCTATGGAAACGATCCGTTTCTTTTGTAGTTTTGTAGTTTGCAGTTGCTTCGCTTTGCATCTTTTCATGGTGAGCCGTCTGATATGGGAAACTGTTCCTTCATAGCCGGAGAAAATACCAAGTACGACGACTGCAAGGCCATGATAAGACTACGGCAACGGCTGACATGATTTCCTCCCCTCCTGAACAGGGTGGTTCTCACATATTCCGCAGCGCTAGGCCCAAGTCTTCGGACAGGAAACATACTAGAAAAGGAAAAGATGCACAGCAGAGTGCAGTATCATCAAAGAGAACTGTCAAGGAGAACCTCGGATCCGAGTAGTGGTATATACCTCGGATGAAAAAGGCAGATTGTAAAGTAAACTTGTAAAAGGTGGTAAGCTTATATCACACGGCAAGTGTCATTTCCTTGGCGCGGGTGCTAGTGGAGGGGCGGGGCGGATACAAAAAGCGGCACTCATCCCCCATCTTTACATCTTCAACTCGGCTCGGAACAAGCTCACTCAGTGCCGCTTTTCTATTCACGCATCGGCACCCATCATTTGCTGTACCGTACCTGCGGGTGTAGACCCTGGGCCTGGATTCTCGATTATTATCACGCGTATTAATTAAAGCTTCATGTCCACTTACGACTACGCCTCGACTTTCTCGTTGTGTGGCGCCAGCACATTCGAATAGCTGGGCACATCCTTTTCCAGCCGTCAAAGCCTGGTACAGTACCGTTTCAAAGGGCTGTATCAAACACGCAGGACGGAAAGAACACAGTGCCCAGGGCCAATTGACCGCTGTACCTGCAGTGGTGACTGGATTGGGGAGTGGCGATGGAGTCGAAATCCCCAATTGCAGGTAGCAATGGCTCCCTCTCTCGACCTGCGATCCTCGGTCTGGGCAAGCTTCTGTTCCTGGGGCTCTCCCAGGTCTCGTACGTGTCTGCCGCGCCGGTGACCCAATTCTTGGGCATCACCAAGGAGAAGGAAGATCTGCCGAGAGATGCGGAAGATCCAAGCTTGTGGTTGTATTTTGGCGTCGCTGCTGTATTGGTGTTGTTGGGAGGCGCATTTGCTGGATTGACCATTGCGTGAGTGGAACTACCTACACCAAGCTCGGTACTAAGGTACTAAGGCACTCCTGCTAATCGATGGTTCTACAGGCTCATGGGACAAGACAGCATCTATCTGCAAGTCATTGCAACGTCGGGCGAAGGAAAGGAACAGAAGCATGCACACAAGGTTCTCACACTGCTGCAGAGGGGGAAACATTGGGTTCTGGTTACCCTACTCCTGGCCAACGTCATGGTCAACGAATCGCTGCCCATTGTGCTCGATCGATCATTAGGAGGAGGATGGCCTGCCGTTGTTGGCAGCACGGCGTTGATTGGTAGGGACATCGAATTATGCATGGGACTTCCTACTGACTACGTATAGTTATCTTTGGAGAAGTCATCCCCCAAGCAGTCTGCGTTCGATATGGCTTAGCAATTGGAGCATTCATGCATCCATTCGTCGTCGCCCTTATGTGGCTCCTCGCTCCAATCGCTTGGCCCACTGCACAACTTCTCGACTGGGCTCTCGGCGAGGATCATGGAACAACTTATAAGAAGTCCGGCTTGAAGACTCTGGTCACCCTACATAAGACGTTAGGATCTAGTCCTACCGACCGACTCAACCAAGACGAAGTCACAATCATCAGCGCAGTTCTAGACCTAAAGGACAAGGCCGTGGGTGATATCATGACGCCGATGGAGGATGTTTTCACAATGTCTGCAGACACGATTCTGGATGAGCATACTATGAATATCATTCTGAGTGCCGGCTATTCTCGAATACCCATCTACGAACCAGGCAATGAGGGAAATTTTGTTGGGATGCTTCTAGTCAAGATCTTGATTACGTATGACCCAGAAGACTGCAAAAAGGTCAGCGCTTTTGCTTTGGCTACTCTGCCAGAAACCCGCGCCGAAACAAGTTGTCTTGATATTGTCAATTTCTTCCAAGAAGGTAAATCACATATGGTCCTAGTTTCAGAGTACCCCGGCGAGAACTACGGTGCGATTGGAGTGGTGACATTGGAGGACGTAATTGAGGAGTTAATCGGCGAGTATGTGGTGCATCCCCGTCCATTCAGATAGCTACTAACCATGAAAAGGGAAATCATTGACGAGTCTGATGTCTTTATTGATGTCCACAAAGCCATCAGACGAGTGGCACCAGCTCCGAAAGCACGCATGCAAAAGACACATGTTGTGGGCAGCACAGACGCTTCATCTCTGCACGCGCCCGAAGATCATCTCATTGATCTCACAGAAGGTCAAAGGCCTGAAATCACCAAAGTCATCTCGAAGGGGACTAGTCGGAGCAACAGTCCCGCTCGTTTTGGCACCAGCGCGAAGACCACTTTCCTCAGAAGAGGCTCCAGTGGCGCAGAGGGAAGGAACATTCCTGTAAGAGGCAATTTCGACGACATGCGAGAGCATCTCAAGCACCTCGGGCCTTCCAACCTCGCAAGTCGCCCGAAGACGACTCGCTATAATACGGTCAAAATCAAATCCGCCAACCAGCCCTCGCGATCTGAATCTAGGACCGATTCAACGGCTCCGGCTCCACATGAGTATATTGTCGAAGAGCCTTACCGTGACGACCCTGCACCCTTTGGTGGAGAGGGCGAGGGTCTTCTCAAATCTGCTGGAAAGGAGGCTAGTGATGGTGTGCAAGCAGTACAACAGGGCTACGGATCGTTTGACCCCACGACTCCACCAAACCCAAGCAAACCCGCAAAGTCTGAAGCGACATACCAAGACGGTGCAGCGGATGCCAAGCACTCGCCCCCTGACTATTCCTCGGCATCCTCACAAAAGATACGCTTTTCCCGAAATGGTACCGCCCATAGCGAGAGCAGTGATACAGTAGGATCACTCAATTCTGGCCGGGGTCTCAACAAACGAAAGAAGACCATAACACGAAGTGGCAGCATTACGGAAAATGTCATTGAAGCAGGAGGAGTACGGAAAGTTGTGCTAGAGACGACTAGTAGTTCGAGTGACAAAGAAGATGGACAGAGCAGTAAGGGCAACGAAAACATATTTCCATCCTCAGCCCGATCCCGTTTAGGTGGCCAACTGGATGGAGCTGATGACCATGACGAAGCAACATCAGCCGAAACGAAAGGAGAGGAAGTGAAGAAGAAACGGAAACGGTCGCGCCACAAGAAGAAGGGTGGGAAGAATAGCGAGGAAGGTTCGACCACTAGTCAATGAGCTGAAATCTGTATGTTGGTGTGCTATATTTGTATTGATACTCAAAACTGGCAATTCATTGCTGCTACATTGAACAGGGGATAGGGTCTGGGGTACAAGGGACAAGGCATATGGCCACCTGAGATGGCTAGCTATTACAGCTGTAAAACATAATAAAATACAAAATACAAGTATCCATTGCCTCTTACACGTGACCGATTCGCACCTTGGTCATCTATTGATCCAGGTAAGAGCAGAGAAGCTTTTGGTAAAGAGACAACTAATCACCAAACTCCTAACCTTGTTCCCAACCACATGAGTATTTATACGTTCACTCTACTTCTGAACTCAGTAAGGTAAGGTACCTAGATATACTGTCTCTGCACACAACCTACCCCACCAAAGGAAACTTTAACCGACTTCTGACAACATCCCAAAAATTTCCCCAAACCTGCCCCTCACCCAATAGTTCCCTTCCCCTCCTCTCCCTCAACAACGATGCTCTGCGCCGAATGCTCCCACCCCCTCCCCACGAACCGTACCCCACACACCATCTGCGCCAAATGCAAGACGCCCCTCGCAACCTGGTGGGACGAGACCACGCAGACACACCGCACGAACCGCGAGTCCATCATGGTGGAGACCTTCGACATCAATGCTAAGAACGGGGCTCTTGGGAACGGTTATGGCAGTAATGGCAGATTCAAGAGGAGGAATGTGCAGAGCATAGAAGAGAAGAACTTCAATGGCGCGCTGGTGGCTGTGAAGGGGCATTTTGAGGGATTGAAGTTTGGGCCGAAGAGTAGTCCGGAGGTGAGGAAGATGGTGGCCTTGACGTTGGACAAAAGTTTGAATGCTGCGGATGTTAGGTTTGTTCCCGCTGCTTGTTCCCTCTTCGGCCGATCTCCAAGATAAGAAAAGAAGCTGATTGTGTGTCTGGGGAAAGAGAACGCCTGGCGAAAAATATAGACATCTGGCAGCGGCTTCGACAAATATTCATCCTCGCACTGCCTAAACTATCTAGACTCTCCCTGCGCGAATCCTACGACGTGCCGGAATCAGCGACACTCATACTAAACAATTATGCGGTGTTGAAGGAGGATCTGCAGTATTTGAATAATCTGTTGGTGATTAGCAGGAATATGTTGGCGATTAAAGAGACGGCGCAGGAGATTTGCGCAAGGGTGGGCTTTGATGAGGAGGTGCGCATGCTGGTTGTGCTGTGTGTCAATGTTACGAGTAAGGGGTATGATGGGGAGAGTGTGGGGGAGGGGGATAGGGGGAGACTGTTGGAGATTACCGAACTTTGTTTGTCCCTCATTATTACAAAAGTTCCAGGGGGAAGAAAAACTGACATTAAACAGATAAGAAGCTCTTGGTTACATGTCTACAGCATACGCATAACTGGACAATGGGTAACGACCGCTTCAAGATGTCGTTTTGGTTCGAGATGCTGTTTGATGAAGGCTGGGATAATGAATTACCGGAAATAGGACCAGATGGACTTGATGTCAGGAAGGTGCATCAGGAAGTCAGTAATTGGTTACGGAGGCATAACAAGAGAAATGATGAGGCAGCGCTGCTTCTTGCGAAGTATGAGGCTGATGTTCCCACGGGTGATACCCCTGGTCCGCTCCCGGAAGAGGAAGAAGAATCAAGGGAGACGATAGAAGAGTCTACGACGCCGATTTGGACGTCACCGGAATTGGAGGATAAGTACGAGCAAGACAAGCTGTATGCCAGAGTTTCACATCAAATTGATGTTTGGTGGAAGAGAGTCCGGGATGCGAATTATGATGGATGGGTTGTGCCTATGGAGACGGTTGAGGGGGCAAAAGAACGGGCGGATCAGTGCAAGGAGAATGCTATGCAGCGGTATATTCCCAGTCGCGGAGATCAGGACCGAAATTACGACAATGATGAACAATACGAGGAGCAACAGCCGGAGGACACTCTTGCAGACGATGAAAATGATGCCAGGTCACTTCAAGGAGAACACGGGGACGAAGAAGAGGAAGAAGAGGAAGAGGAAGATGAGGATGATTCGTATGTTGAAGGTCCTTTACGAGGACTCTTGACGGAAATTCCGAATATCCTAGACACGAAACAGATCGAAGCTCTGCACATGACTGTCAAGGCCTGCATTGTGGATTCCATGGGCTCTGGCCTGACTCCAGCTGGAGAGAATCTCCAGAAGACTCGATGCAAAATGTTCCTAGCTCTCGACTGCGGTAAGAATCTCCTCCGAGAAATGCTAGTCTTCATCGCAGTCTGGGAGCAAACGGACCAGCAATTCATATTTCAAATAACCGCCCAAATTATCGAATCCTTTCACCACAACGCCCTCCTCCCCTATGCCTGGAACTGTCTTCGAATTCTCAAAGACATTGTCTCGCCCGCCCAGACCGTGCTCCTCCGCCTCATTAACTACATGTTCCGTGCCCGCAAAGATAGTCCCATCTACGATGACCTAAAAGACTATAACCGTGATGCAAAACTCATCCACTTCCTCTACAACTACTTCCGCTGCCGCGTCGTTCCCGACTGTGTCGCGCTCATCCACGCCCAAGCACAGATCCGCACTGGCAAAACCCACCCTTCCGAATTCCCCGTCGATCTCTGGGATATGGAACGCGCGAAAGACGGGCTGTCGCAATACCTAGATTTCATATCCGTGATTGCTGAAATCCCTGAGATGCGACACTTGCTTATTGAATGGGATTGTGTCTACGAACTTATCACACTACTGAAGCATCTCGAAGCAGGAGTCGCGAGAAAGGGACTTGATGAAAAGCCACAGGCGAACGTACCACCACTCCACGATACACCGCATAAGTTCCCCTGGGCAGGCATCAAGATCCAGATCCTGATTATTCTCACCTCGCTCCTGGCACCCACTAACGTCCGGCGCACTGGGCCGGGTAATCCAATTGTACAAAAGCAATTACTAGATCACACCGGTATCATGCCGTTGCTGAATTGCTGCGTCTATGATGGATATAACGAGTACCTGAAAGAACGTGCGACCCTCGCTATCAAGTTCGTCATGGAAGGTTGCGAAGAAGCGCAGAAATTCGTCAGGGAATTAGTTCCCATGAAACAGGCACAAGCGAGAGCACAACAAGAACGCGCGCAGATGGGTGCGCAAGGTGCTTTGAGTGCTGAAGCGGAACTGGCTAGACGGCTGGAGAGTGTTAGGATGGCTGGGCTTGGAGGTGGAGGTGTTGGTGGAGGGAGTGTCGTTGAGGGGTTCAAGAGTGCGTGAGGGAGAAGGGGCATGTGGTTGAGGGTGATG
>QGMI01000113.1:0-63596 GCA_007821535.1 Lachnellula occidentalis | reverse complement strand
CGCTGGCTTCCTCTCTCTATAGGGCGTAGCATTACTTTCCTCTCCTACTTAAGCTTCGTCTCTCTATCCCTCCCCCTCCCCTAGATTGCGCTAGTACCTTCTGCCGCGGCTTTTACTTCTATATATAATACTTAAAACACTTAAATAATACAGCTTTTAAGACGTGTAAGACCACGTCAGCTGGGCACTACATGGACAACGCCCCGGAGCTTGCGTAGGGCCGCGGGGGACATGTTAAGTGACTTGGGATTCTAACATCCACCTTCACCCCCTCTGCTTCTTTGACTTCCATGCTCGAGGTTACAATTCTATCCGTAATTGCCCAACTCGCCTCAATCCATCCACCACCATACAGCGGTACCTTCCCCTTAACCCAACTCAAACCCAAACCCTCCGCAACTTCCAGCACCGGATCAAACACCCATCCATACTCCCCCGTCGTAGCATCCAACTCTCTCCTCACACCAAGTACATAATCCGTCAAAACATACGTCGGCGCACCTCCCCACGGATGACACAAACTAGTAAACATCCCGATCCCCGGACTCCCATCCGCATAAACATATTCCCAACTCGCGCCCGTAAAATACTCGTCCTGGTTTAACATCGACGGCCAATACACATCCAGCAGATTGCGCAACACAGGAACCACGACCTCAGCCGTGACGTTCAGCTGCGTGTATGCGAGGAACAGCGATTCGAGCAGGAAGCCTTGCACGTTGGGCGATAGCTGGGTGGTATCGCTATTGTCAACTGCGCTCGAGTCTTTGTATCCAATGCGGTAGAACAGCGTGTCGAGAGCTTGGATGGCGCTTGTGGCTTGGCTGCTGTTGGCGGTTCCAGCACGGATGGTGAAGGCGGTTGCTAGCACGGAAGTATCGCTTGAACTCACACCGTTTTCGAGGGCTGTGGAATAGGCGCCGAGCGTGGGGTTCCATAGCTGTGTGTTGACAGCCGTGCTGAGATTCGCGGCTAGTGCCGTGTAATGGTCGGCTGTTGTCGCATCTTGGAGCGCGTGGGCGACTATGGCGAGTTGCTGGAGGCTGGATGCGAAGAGCGCGGTTGGTGCGGTGGCGTTTTGGAGGCCTTGGGCTGTGAACCAGGATGCGGATGAGTCGGCCAGGAGGCCGGTGGAGGGATCGAGGTATGTGAGCATGGCGTCCACGAGCAGCTTTGTCCCATTCCAGTACTTGGAGAGGAAGGCAGTGTTGGATGTAAGAGCATAGTAATCACCAAGGGTGAGGAGAAAGAACAGCTCGTAGTCTGTCTCGCCGTATTGAGATGGATAGTAGGCTGATTGGTACTGGGGTGCAGATCCCATAGAATCTTGCATAGGAACTATGCCTGCAGCTGGTCCTGAAGTAAATTGGCCGAGAAATGTAAACTCGATCATGCTCTCGATGAAGTCATATCGACCTGTACTGGCTGCGAGTTCTTTCGCGGTGTGCGAGAAATCTCCAATCCAGATTTCTCGATCTCTCTTTGCGCCATCTAAGCACACAGCGTATGCGTTTGAAGCAACCAAATATTCCGCCAGGATATCTGTTGACGTGAATGAGTTTGTGTATAGCACAGTACTATCCTGTCCCACGACTTCTACATCCTTGACATATGCGGCCTGGTCCTGAAAGGGACCAAAACCCCACGAGCCAGTTGTGATGAGATTCGTTCCACCGAAACCAGCATTGACATATGGTTGGAAAGATGTATAAGGAACAAAGGAAAATTGAGTGCCGTTGACAGAAATGTTGTATCCTGACGGGGTAATAGTAGTGCTAACGCGATACCACTCATTATCTGAAATCGGAAACGGATTTGCGTAATATAGAGGGGGAGCAGATGATAGGTAGAAGTTCACAATACTGAATCCATAGGTGGCAATCAAGCTATTGGACGGAACTGTAGCGTTGTCCGTGCTCAGATACTGAGGTCCATTGCTTGTCAGCACGAAGTACGCTCCGTATCCGGCATTAGGACCGGCAGCAACTCTCCAGCCAGTTCCACCTCTGGCAATCTTTGTAGAAAACGACATGGTATAATCCCCGTACTTCATACCTAGGGCAGATGTACCGGGATACTGTCCTCTGATAAACGCACCATCTCCGGAAATCTCCCACGTTGACGGCTGTGAGTTGGCTTCGACACAAGAGGCTTGTACAGCCCGTGCTCCAAGGCTCCAGAGCCCGTCATAGACATCGTTGGAGGCAGAGAAGCTTCCAACGAGGTTATCTGAAGGCTTTATCTCGACTGAGGCTCGGAAACCGATATTGGAAATGGTAATGGATGTGTTTGAAAGCAGCTCCACGGTTTGCCAGCGCTGCCCCCCTTGGATAAAGAAAGATTCTGTTTTGCCTGGTATGGTGATATTGAACGTCTCGGTTCGAAATGAATTCATAAGACCGTTGGTGTAGAGCCTAGATAAACACATTAGATATAGCTCATATTATACGCAGGAAGTATATAATAGGGGGAGGTACCATGGCCCATCTCCACTGTTCAATTTCAATCCATTGAATTGTTCTGAATACTTAAGTTCGATCTGCGTCGCAGGTCCTGTGAGGGAGGTGACTTCAAAGTACGGAAACCCTGCAACGTCTGCTGCATAATCGAGAGTCAATATTGGTGTTGAAGGGTCTAGTGTCACTGTTCCAGGATAAGGTTGGAGGCTATCAATAATTGGCGCCGTTCCAACACCAAACGCTACTGGTGTATATAAGGTTTGGCTTCGAGTTCCGACTTTGGTGCTTACAATAGCGTTCACCACAGTGGATAGTGCCAGTACCTGAATAAAAGTGCCCCGAAGGTTGCAATAGCTGAGTGGTGAATTACAAGCCATTGTCGGGTTTTATGCTGGTGTTTGGAGTAGCAATTACCAAGAAATACTAGGGTGGGCTTCTCTTTCCCAATGAATCGTAGGGACCCGAAACTATCGAATACTTCTACGTATATTTGATATATATACACCTTTTTGACTTCAACTTACACCTTCCTCAATGAATTCGCCTGCTCGCTTTATGATGCGCCGAACAGTAACCCTGTGGTTCGCAGATAATACTACGGACTAAACCCATTCAGTAGAAGATCGTCATACTACCTGTGACACTTGACAACTTGGAGCACGATTGATAAATTCAGACTGGGGATATTATGGAGTAAGCTTATTAAACTTACCCCGCAACCCCGCAACGGAACCCCACTTTGTGAACTACTCGTAGACCAGATCATAAAGCGACATTGACTGCGCTTAGAGAGAAAAAAAACTCTTCAGATCCAAGTTCTCTAGTACAAGCTCTACAGATAATAATGTTCTTCTTCATTCATTTAAAAATAAGCCTACGGGCTCACCTATGCCCAAACCCTCGTAGTAATAATCCAAATCATCTCCTGCGTAACTCAGCTCAATCAATCCTAGATTCAACAAGACTCATCCCTCATAAGTGCTCCAAGTATGAGGACTGCTTCCTGATAATCCAACCCAACAACAGACCATACTGATCAGCCCAAATAGCAGCATCCCAAGGCTGGTTATCAGCATCCGCCTATCCGCCCTATCATTTCTCGCCGCATAATAATCTTCTATCTTAACATCATGCTCATGCTTCGTATTACCTCTAGGGAACGGCCTATCCGGCACATCCTTCTCAAGAAACCCACACAACGGCTCCCACCCATCAGAAACATCCCACTCCAGCAGTTTCTCCCTGTGCACCAACCCTCTAATGGTAGCGCAGTGTTCCCTCAGCACCCACTTCCCGTTATCTGCAAAACTGCCCCTGAAAAACGCCGGCCAGCTCCCCTGCACGAAATTCTGCTGCGCCCAGAATAGCTCAGCGCAGAACCAGCTACGAGCCCACGCACGCGTGTCGCTGAGGAAAGGCACAATGGTATGCATGACGCTCTGGTGCCAACCCTCGATATCTCTACGCACATTCAAGATGACCTTCGCATCTGGATACGCCGCGATAAGCTCCGGCGCAAACGAGGCCGCTGGCTGATCAGTGATAGCGACACAATGCCCGATAATGCTGTCAAACTCCGCTGCCGTGATCGCGTTGTCGCCATCCTGCCTCGTTTTGTCTGTAGTCCCGCGCCATTTCTTGCACATGAGGTTGTACCAGCCGCGGTCATCTTCGGGATGCAGTGCGATTTCGAAGCCGTGGTAGACGGTGGAGTAGCCGAGTTCGAGGAGGGCCTCTCAGGGCGAGAAATAAGAGGCGGAATGAAGTCACGTGGTGCAACTTTAAAATCGTAAATCTAAATGACAAGACACCTTACTTTTTAGCTTCTAATACTACAACCACATACTTTATAGCCTCAAATCATACTGGCAGACGTGGCTACAGGCTTTATACTCCTCCTCTAGAGCTCTAGCATCCTTCTTCACCTAAAAAACACCTTAAAACCCCTCAAAAAAGCGCTATTTTTGGTATCCATTTAGCTGCAGAAGCAAGAGGCATCCCTCTAGGTGCTAAAGAGACAAAGAAAGAGGCCTTTGACGTCCTTAGCATCTCTTTCCGATCTCAAGAGCGAATTCTCTCTAAAGGGGAGGTCTACACACTTCATAATCAACCTAATTTAGGGCCTGATCCTTGCAGTAGACTACGCGTCTTTCCTCACTCTAATACAGTAGCAATTGGCGATTATCTTGACGATTCTACGGTCCCTTTAGTAGATTGAAATGCTCCCTAGAACGATATAGTAGAGGCAGCAGGGGTAGAGGTTCTATAGACATATTACTTCAAGCCTTCAGGTTTCTAGGAAGTCAACTCACAGACGGTCCGCATAAGCTGTAGGAGAGATAAGGATATAATTAATGCTATCTGTAGTGAAGAGAAGGAGCTTAATAGGGATTAAGCATAGAACCGCGTATGCTACTGCCTATATCACCTTGTTTTCTGCCCTCACTCAATCGACTAGTTTGATACCTACGTCTACGACAAGTTTCACTTTAGAATTAGACCTTAAACTACATAGCGAATCAAGAGAAGGAGAGGCCCTTTTTATCGATATCTACCTTATAATACCTAGCGAAAGAAGGTTATAGCAAAGGACATAAAGGCAAAGGCAAGGAAGGAAGATTACTTGAAGCTTTTAAATGTTTTTATAGTGATTAGATACAATTATCGTCGTATGATCCCTTATATTATGCCTAACTCAGTTAGCAAGATGACTTTAGATGTATATATAAAGCACATTCTGCCTACGCTTCTTCTAGACCTTTAAAAGAGGAATCTTACTCTTATTCAAGATGCAGATTCAGCTCACAAAAGCTAGGCTACTACTACTTGGGCGAAGGAGCATCATCTCCCTCTTATTACTCTCCTAGGAGTATCTCTAGACCTCTCTATTATAGAGTCTATAGCTTGTCTGATCAAGCAGAAGTTCCATTCTAGAAGGTTAATAAATAAGGCAGGCGCATTAGCACGATTTATAAGGATTTGGAATGAGGAAATTAACTAGGAGAAAATTTAGTATTTGTATAATAAGTATACTAAAAGGTTACATGATTGTATTAGGGCAAATGGGCAAATGACAAAGTATTAGCTATGTAGTAAAATCAACTTGTTCTGCAACCACGTGATTTTCATTCCGCCACTTTTTTTCTCGCCCTGAGAGGAGGGCTATGCGTAGGGAGTCGGTTCCCGAGCGGGACGGCCCGACGGCTAGGATTTGCATGGGCTTTTCGCGGGTGCGGGATGGTGGGGTGATGGGGTAGATGGTATCCTTGATCCTCTCAACGAGGGCATATTGTTTGCCCATCGGGTTGTTTGTCTGCTGGGTCGAGTATATCCAAAATAGCTGTTTTGGATTTCTGGGACGGCAATACTATTATATTAGAGAGCTGAGCAATGGCAGCTCGTCGTTGCCAATGCTATATAATACTCGGTCTTCCTTCTTGGCTCCCTTCTGTGATTTATACATGGACTATCCTCAATTCATTATCTCTACTCTTCCCTGCTTTTATACTTGCTTACAAGTTGTGATGACGTTTATCCACATCACATGGGTTGTTGCCCGCTTCAATTCACAGACTTTAATTGAAGTCCTACTATTTATATGATAACCAAAAGCAGCAATTCAATCCGCTATAGTACTGTGAAAAGGCGCTTGGAAGACGTAGACTTGGCTGTCAGATAGAAAATACAACTTTTTAAACAAGGTTTGATAAACGCAAGCTATATATAAATCATTTCTCTACTAGAACTTGAATTGACTTGTTACAATGCTATAGTATAAAGCTTAAGCTTAAGATAACTTGAAATAAAATATAGACTTTCTAGATTATAGCCTATGAGTATAATACTATCGACTATGCTAATACTATCTATACTATACCAATTAAAAAGCAGTTTCTTCCTCTTTAGACTCCTTATTACTAGCGTAAACAAATATTTCATCTCGAGAAAAAAGATCAACCAATCGATCATATAGCCCTTACAAACTAGAAAGAAACCCGCAAAATCAAGCCTCTAGAGGAAACAAAGCGAGCCCAAGTGGGGCAAAAGAAAACACAATCACCAAAAAAACATACAACAGCAGGTATTCGCTGGTGGTCACCCACCCAACTACTAATCTGCCGATCTGAGGCTTGTGTATGGCAGAGCGGACGGGATGCCCAATTCTCCTCAGTCTATGGTCGTATGTACCAGGTCTTCAATGATTTCGATATATAATAGCACTTTTCTACCGAAACGAAAAGTTGATTATAGTTAATTACGAGTTGGACGATGACAATTATTATATTGACACTTCAACTACCGACGCGATATATAGACGATCATTGGTATAAACCAAGGACGAGTACGAACAGAATAGCGTAGAAGATATTATGATACCTTATACTAGCAAGATCTGACGGAAAAAATAATCAGGTTAAAAGAATGGCAGATATATCTTCGCCTATGTCAAGTATTGTCTTTTGGACGAGGCCGGAGTCTTACGAGACTGCTTTTTTCGTGTTGCGGTTCTCTTGTTACGGCGCAAAACGAGCGACGGCTAGAGGTAGTATAAGATACGACCATCCATGGGCCCGCCCTCTTCTATATCCACATAATCAAATCCTCATCGTAACTCCAATATAATAACAACCGGGAAAAGTTATCATGATCACGATCATGACATCGTAGTCGTCCGCCGTTTATCTTTTCATCTTGACTCCACTCCTCCCATTATCTATCTCCTCATCATCAAGACATTATCACCTCCGTTCTGACCGCCGCCAGCCTGGAAGCTCGCCATATGCGAGGACAAAAAGTACTCGAATCCATCATCCTTGATCCTGCCAAACCAATCCAGGAGCTGCATGTCCTCCAAATCAGCTCTTCCCTTCCTCACTCCCACAAAGGCCTCCATGTCGCCTTCCCTCAGACGAACATGGCTCTCATGGTGTAAGAACCGCGTTCTCGGTGACAGCGAGTTGGTATCGCCAACAAGCGACGCGCAGAGTGCTTCGGTTGCCTCATCCATCTTCAACAAGTCAATGTGACCTCTCCAGCCCGCGATGTCGGGCTTGATCTTGTGCATCTCGCTGTGCTGAACCAGCCACTGCATCACGGGCGTCACCGCATCACGCGGAGGCTCCGGGCCTGCAACGAAGCGGTGGATGGACATGGGGATGTGGAAAGCGGCATTTGCTTGCTCGAGAATACGCTCGCCTGCCCATTTGCTGGCGACGTACCCGTTGCTTCCGTCAGTGGTGGGTGGGTTCTGAGACACCGAGTCGCCGATCGGGGCGTATGCGGTCGTCGTGGGCAAGACGCCAGAGGATGAGATGAAGTGGATGGGAACACGGCGGCCTGCTGCCAACTTGACGATTTCTCTGATGGGCTGCACGTTCGTCTGGCGCAGGACGTGGTAGTTGTCCCAAAATGAGCGGACGGCGCCGAGGTGCATTATCACGTCAGCTGTGAGTGAGAGGTGCTCAAACTCGGGCTGGCTGAGACCCAGCATGGGGTCGGACAGATCGCCATGGTGGACTGAGACCTTGGGCGAAGACACCACGGGCTTGTCACGGACAGCCACACAGTGGATATCGGTGATGTTGGGGTCATTTTCAAGCCGCTCAAGGAGGTGACGACCGAGGAACCCGGTGGCACCGGTGAGCACGACGACCTTGGGTTGGTTCCGGGGTGCGGTGTAGGGTTCAACTGGAGTTGGTATTGCCAGAAACGGCACAGCCGTCTCGCGTTCCCAATCAATGGTTTCGACACCGACGCTCTCTTCGATCTTGCAGGCCATCTCGCCAAGGGTGCTGCTATTCATGAGCTCAAAGACAGACACGACGACACTGAGCTCTTGGCGGATGCGAGTTTGTAGGCGGACGATTAGGAGGGAGTTACCACCAACCGAGAAGAATGTGGTAGCAGGCGTGATGGACATGTTAGTTACGTGCGTAGACAGCACATCTTGCCACAAGCGGAATAGCTGAGTCTCAGTATCGGTAAGTTCGCCGCCGAGGGTTGGAGTTGCAATATGTTCTGGGAGTGGAAGCGCTTGGACGGCCTTCCTGTCAACTTTGGAATGGTTGTTCAATGGCAAGTGTTCAATCGGAATAGCCATAGCGGGAACCATATATCGTGGAACCGCTAAGTCCCGAAGGACATTCTGGAGAAAAGCGTCCTTATCGGCAATGTTGCGTTTGGTGTCAAAGACAACGTGGGCAACCAAGAAGTCAGAGTCCTCGCCGTGAACAGTGACGATGGCTTCCAGGATGGCACCGTTGCCCGTGCGCACGATGTTGCTTTCGATGTCTCCAAGCTCAATTCGGAGACCACGGATCTTTACCTGAAGGTCTGAGGAGATACGGTGTCGGAAGACGAGTGATCCATCCTCGCGAAAGTGTCCGTAGTCACCAGTGCGGTACATTTTGGACCATCCGTTTGCCACATATGCCGCAGATGCAAAAGGGTTGGGCACGAATTGAGTGGAAGTCAAGGCAGCGTTGTTGGCATAGCCGGCAGCAACGCCCGCTCCACCAATGACGATCTCACCTGCTATGCCAATTGGCAAGGGCTTGAGATCTCTGTCGACGACATAAGCTGAATAGTTCGGGTACTGGGAGCCAATCGGGATATCACCCTGCTCTCCTTGATGGTAGTCGATCTCGTGGAAGCTTGATCCACAAGAAATTTCTGCTGGGCCATAGCTGTTGATTAGACGCACATCGGACAGATTCAACGTCGCAAACTGCTTTGCGACGGTGTTTGTGAGTCTTTCACCACCAGCAATGGCGTACTTCCACTCGGAACATTGTCGGAGCGTGCTCATCCCGTACTGAAGCCACATGAGATATTCAGACGGTGTTGCCTGCGAGTAAGTGATATTCTCATCTCGCATCACCTTGGTGATCTCCAGTGGATCGCCCCTCTGGTTCAGTGAGCACATGAAGACAGATCCGCCAGTTGCAAGACCAGTGAAGATCTGCTCCAGTGAAATGTCAAAGCTCAGCGTGCTCTGCTGCAGCGTGGTTTGTGGGGTTTCCATGCCATACATTCTGATGGAACCTTCAATGTAGTTTCGTAGACCCTCATGCGTGACTGTGATACCTTTGGGCGTTCCAGTCGAACCGCTGGTGTAGATGATGACAGCGGCTTGCTCGCGCCGAGACAAATCTGGAACAATTGCAGATGCATAGGCGGGAACATTGCTGACATTGAGTGTAAGTGCATTGCCCGCATGCAAGCTGTTTGCGTTAGGGCTGGTGATGGCATCAGTCAAAATCACACTTGGCTGGCAAGTTTCTACGATCGCTGCTAGGCGAGTCATTGGGTTCGTGACGTCCATGGGCACATAGATGCAGCCAATTCTCCAGATAGCCAGCAGCGAGACAATCCAATCGACCGATGGCTGTTGGAAGACGACAACCTTGGATCCTGGATCCACGCCGGCTTTTTGCAAGGTGGCTGCAATGGCTTGACTTCGGTTCATAAGTGCTCCGTAGGAGATTGAAGTACCATTGCCGTCTCTCACAGCCACTGCGTCTTTGTTTTGTCTTGCGACTTGTTCAACACGACTCGAAAGAGTGGCAGGCCATTGTGACAGCATGTCGGGTCCTTTGCCCATGTCGAGTGCTCGCTGGATTTGTGCTTGACTGTATAGCGAAGGCTCGCCTGTCCTCATGGTTGGTGCATTGACAAAGGCGTCCAGCAGGTTGATATACGTCTCGAGCAGCAGGGTTGTGGCATGGCGATCATAGATCGTCGCCTGTGTCTCAAATATGATACCTGGACCTTGATCGTCTTCAATGACGGTGATGTTGATATCGTAATTTGTCTCTCCGGTGTTGTTCTGCTGCATATTCATCTGGCAGTTGCCAAACTTTGAAATCTGCTTGACGCCAACTTTGTAGTCAAAGAAAGCTTGAAAGAACGGAGCATGAGTTGACGAACGCTCGACGTGATGGAACTCCTGGAGCATCATGTCGAAGGGCAGCTTGGAGTTGGCCAGCGCAGCGTATGCTTGATCCCTGGTTTCTGTAACCGAGGCAGCAAAAGTCTTTGCCTCGTCAGGCTTAAATCGCAGAGGGAGAAGATTAAGGAATAGACCAATTGTTCTAGTGATGTCGTCGTCGGTTCTGTTGGCATCAGCGATACCGATTGTGAGGTCAGCAACGTCAGCCAATCGGGCAAGGAGGATGCGGAAGACGGTGAGATAGACGTGGAAGTTTGTCGCACGACTCATTCTAGCAACAGCCTTGACCTTCTGCCCAACGGCTGGGTTGACTCGCCTCGAGACTTCGTTGCTCTTGAAAGCAGAAATGGGTACACGCGAACTGCTTATGGCCATTGGAAGAAGTGGAAGCACAGCTGGTGAGTCATGGAAGACGTCCTTCCAGTATTCACGCTCAGAATCCATTTCACCGGCTTGGAGCGCCTTGCGTTGGTTCACTGAGAAGGTGGGAAATTGCATGGGTGAAGGACCCAAAGGTGTGCTATTGTATGCTTTTTCCAGATCAGACAGCAGCACCTGCAAGCTGATACCGTCCATGATGATATGGTGGTAAGCGACAAGCAGGTAGTGCGTCGTGGTATTGAGCGTAAGAAGGGTCATGCGGAGGAGATGAGGTTTACCCAAATCGAAGTCGTGTCTCTTATGGATCTCGTATTCTTGAGCTGCTTCATCGACATGGTTGATCGTTCGGTGCTCTAGCTTGGCGTGATTCGTATCGGAGACGCTTTGGACTGCCATGTCAGGCTGCGAAACGTCATTGACGAAAAAGGTTCTGAGAGACTCGTGTCTCATGGCGACGAGCTCAAGCGCTTGTGCAAGCTTGTCGACCCTAAGGTTTCCATTCAATTGGTACTGGAAAGCGACGTTAGAAGCCGTACGATCCTCGAGGAAGAGATCGAGAAGCCAGAAGCGTGACTGTGACAGAGACATCGGCTCTGTTCTCAAGACTTTGAACTCACTAAGCTCCCGACTTTCTGCAATTGCTCCCAGGTCTGAGAATGACGACTTCCCGCCGACACTCGATGGCGGCGTCGAAATTGATTCCTCCCTCGAGTGCGTGTCCGTGGTGGTGGCGGTGCTCGAAAAAGAAAGGGCGTGCCCGAGGGCAGGGTGCTCCAAAGAATCGTTCCGCTCCGTTTTGCTTGCGCTGGTAGCAACGAACGAGACCTCTTGCCGCATGAGCGGGCGTTGAGCAGGCTTTTCCTTATCAGCCTTCGTAATTGATGGAGTTGCTCTGTCGCCGAGCATGGGAACGAGCTCCGCAGGTAACTTCTTAGAGGCTTGCTCCGCAAGGTCAGAGACAGATCCACCACCAAGAATTTTCAGAACAGCCATATCCGTCTGCAGCTCTTTCAAGAACCAGGAACGAACTTCGACAGCTACAAGAGAGTCGATGCCGATCTCCACAAGCGGGACATTCATATCCATTTCCTCGCCTGTCAGCTGCAGGACGATCTGCAACTTGGCCGCAAAGCAGGTCTTGATGATCGAGAGAACCTGTTCCGCAGTTGTGGCTTCAATCAGTTGTTCGCGGACTGGTTGAAGTGTTTGTTTGGAATCCGCAACGGTGTTCGTCGCCTGCGTGTCAAAGAGATAGTGAGACAACCGTGGGTACAGGATCCAAGGAGGAAGGTGCTTGCGATCCGCAGGAACTCGCTCAATACCGGTAGTTATGACTGGCTCGAGGTTCATCTCCGGAATACCAGCAAATATTGTCTCGGCAAACATCTGGTGCAGGTCTGTTTCCGAAAGCGGCATGTATGAGTACTTTTCAAACGATTCTTGGACGACTTGAGAAGCACGCTCAATGTAGCCAATACCAGCGACTCTGCCAATGTCAAAGGCACTCCCAGCTAAGCCGCGAGCTCGCCTTTGTCGGATCAGGCTAGTCATGTAGGAACAAGCAGCTGCATAGTTGCTTTGACCAAAAACGCCCCCGACAGAGGAGGTCGAAGAGAAGCATACGAAAAAGTCGAGTGGGGTGTCGTAGAAGATCTCATCAAGCCAATTGGTACCATCGATCTTTGGTCTCAAGACGTCGGTCATTTGCTTGTATGACATCTGCGAGAACAAAGTGTCTTTCAAAACCATCGCAGCATTGGCGACGCCCATGATCGGCGGGTAGGATGCCTGGATGTCGTTGACGACCTGAATAACATTGGCTTTGCTTGTTACGTCCATAGCGTAGACTGCGACTTTTGCACCGTAAACCTTGAAAGAATCAAGCCACTTTTGGTCCACACTAGGATGACGGCTGGTCAACAGAATGTTTCGCGCACCGTTCCGAACCATCCATTCACACAGCGACTGACCAATTTGACCAGTCAGGCCGACCATGAGATAGGACTTGTTAGCCGAGAACAGGGGTGTCGCATCAATCGTGTCGACAATGACAGGAGCGGTGTCTTCGGCAGTCCAATCAACAAGGGTGGCAGGATGCAAAGGTGTCTTAACATCGGTAACCTGGCTCAGGGAAAGCGCTGTTGGTTTATGGCCAGCTACGTGCTGTCCCGCGGCTGTAGCAGCATTCTTCAGAAGCGAGATGAGCTTCTCCTGGTCTTGGAAGAGACCTGAGCTTGTGGCACGCCAAAGATCTTTCGAGCCAGTGTACTGAACACCTGGCAGGGCTTGCTGGATAAGAGCAGATACTTGCTTAGACTCATCGTCAGTTGCCAGATCCAAAAAGTTAGTGACTTCAGTAGGCAAGAGGCGCTTAATGTTGTGACCGTGCATCCAGGGGCTAAGTCTGAGCCAAGAAGGGTCATCGTCCGCCCTAGAGGTACTGAAAAGGACTTCGAATTTTCTGGCGGATGCTTGCCTCCTGAGAGCCTGCGCAAGGGAAGATCCGAGGGAACCAGTACCGGGCTCGTGAACAAGGACTTTGGCCCCTACAACAACTGTAGAGAGCATGCGGGCCGCCAGAAGTTCCGCCGCAATGACAGACAGAAGATCGGCTGGGTCTTCCCGTGTGTCTGTAGGAATGCTGACCACTGGGTAGGATTTATTCGAGTTTGAGGAAGAAAGGGCGATGACGGCGTTGGATGTCGAAATTTCAAGCCCAACACTGACGAACAAATAAAGTCCGGCAGTGATACCCAGTGCCGACAGAGTCGAAACGCACGTCTTCATGGCGGATTTACCTTCCTTATCTTTGCTGAAGAATGGAACGTCCTTCAAGACCGGCAAACCGGAGCCTGTTTCACTGATGGAGATTACATCTGACTTCAGGCTGGCGTGTTTAGCGACCGAGCGTCTTTGGGAGTTAATGCGATCATTCCTCGTAGGGTCAGGAAGCAAGCGTGGTGCGTAGAGGCTTCCATGCTGGAACATGAGCTCGGTCTCCTTAGTGTACAACAACTGTTGATTAAGGGCACCAGAAGCTTCCCACTGGCTCACGGTATGCAGACGCAGGGCCGCCTCCATGATCATTGTAGAGACTCCACCCAGGCCAGAAGCAACATCAAGATGTTGTACCGAGAGGTCAGGCATCTCATGGATGATACACCTTAGAAAACCAACCATGGCCTGCTGATAAGGTTGGTCGCGAGAATCGCGACCCACCCAGAGCAATGTCTGAGAATGCTCCAGCATGATCTTGAGAGCATCCATCTTCTCAGGTGTCAGACTCTTGAACATTGGGTCTTCGAGGTCTGAGAGACAGATGACAGTTTGTCCGGGAACAACAGAGCTTTGAGCGCTGATTAGGTCTGCGAAAGACTCAACTAATTGACAGCTCAGTCCAGCAATGTCAGCAATGTCCTCAGAGATCTTAGACACTTCCAATGATTTGCCACCGATGATCGTGAGATGGGAGATTTGTGCGGCGTTGGATGAACGGTAGAGAGGCTTCCTCAGATAATTGACACGATTGTCCACGGCTTGTGCTGAGATGACCGAGAACGGCCAGGCCAGTCCATCACGATTGGGGGTGGTTGAATCAACTCCGCAGAAGCCGGATTGGCGAAGGACAGTATTCCAAGCCTCAAGAGGCATGGTAGGAGCATAAGGACGCCCATCTTCGCAGCCAGCCCACCAACCTGAAATACCGCCGAACATTGAAGTGAACGCAGCAAGCTTGTTGTTGGTGATTTCGAGCAACATCAAGTATCCGCCAGGCTTGAGAAGACGGCGAACGTTCTTGAGTGTTGTCTCCATCGATTCGGTAGCGTGAAGGACGTTGGAAGCAATGATGAGATCATATGTGCCTTCCTGGAAGTCCTGAGACTCAGGTGTTCTCTCGGTATCAAAGCTCTTGAAGATCAGTTTAGCACAACAGCAGCGCCTTGGACCTGGATCAAGCTGAATAATAGGGTAGAGAGTAAGGTTGTTGATTAGACTACACGATTCTTGAAGATGAGCACGTATTATATTAAGTCAAAGGTAAATAGAGAAGCATCACGGTAATATGTGATTTTTCCTGGCCTTATTACTAACTAAGACAAACTTCCCGACCTGCAACTTAGATGCACATAAAGCGTTTCTATCTAGTCCCTTACTAATCTCGCTAGTATAACATTTCGAGTCAGTAGTATTTATAGGCAGAGGCATTATATATCGCCCTTATACATCCTCAATCCACTAGATCATCTTGAGGTCGGTGCCATCTTGATTGGTTATAGAGAACGTATGCTCCTATACTAACGGGCAGTATTCCTCTTTATATCCACTACCCTTTTGCGGCATCCTCTCTAGATAAGTTCTTCTAGGTATAGAAAGATCCATTAGGCTTTTAGTACTAGTAACATCTAATTCCTTCATTCTACGGAGGATTATAATTTTTATTAGGCTTAAGAATGCACGCACTAGACTATATGCGGAGCGTAGCGCATTTTCGTCTAGGGAAGGGAAGGGAAATAGGAGGCGTTGGAGGAGGGCACTAATATTCTCCTACTTCTCGTACGTTATAAGCATTATCGTTATTACTATGACCGTTTTCAAACCTAATAAGCGAGTTATACTCTAAATCTAAATTAGAGGCCAGGCAACTTCATTACCATAGACTACTATAACGTCTTCTACTATAGGATCATCCTTATAGTAGATATCGAATACAATCTCTTGAAGGTTAGAGAAGTTTAATATCGCTAGTACTAGGCCCTAAAGAATTATTAGCTAAGAACCGAATTTAATATATCTTGCTAACGTATATTAATCTATTAGAGTCTATCCGGGAATAGTCTCGAGTTAGGAATTGAATATTCTCGTATATAGTTTTCGACATATAGATCTACTAGATCAAAGTTTCTATCACGTAGCTTTCGAGATGTCATCTTTTGAGCACTACGCTGCAAATCCTACTAGATACCAAATTAGTATCAAATCACTAGAAGTTTATTACAAACCTACTATTCCTAGGGCATTATCTTGTTAGTACATACTTTTGAGGCAAAACGCTATTGCCTCTATTATCTTTAGGCTATTTACTTTATCTCAATACTTGTAAAAGCTATTTGATTAAAATTAGTTCATATCATAATATTCAGTCATAAGTGTAACTTACTTGCTAGCTATACTAACGATCTTTTTATCAAGGACCGCCTTTGCAAGGAATGTTGGAATGTCATCGCAGGGTAATTCAAAATCTAGGAACTACACTCCTCTAGCTCCAAACCAGCAAACGCATACAATTACATCTAACATTTCCGCCCTCATTTTAAGTAGCATTAGATAGAGATTTATTATGAGTAATCGATTCTTTATAATTGCAATCTCTAACGGTAGTATAGCTTCCTTAGTAGTATTGAATTTTAACAACCCGATATTCTTAACGCTAATAGGCATATACTAAGCAAGTTTAGTACAAGGTCTCGGTAGAAGGATAAACTCCGCGCGTCTATCTTTAAAGTATGCAGCATACTAATCCTCAATATGGTACTTGGCAATTTTGATCTAGATCTCAACTAGTAGTAGCTTACATATTATAGTCTTAGGGGTAGAGTTCTCTAGAGCAACTAGATCTTATAGTGAAGTCATCTCGATAAGAGCTAGTAATATTGCCGAGATGAGGTCGTAGTATCGATAAGGTCTAGGGGAAATACTTCAAGGCTAGTAAAAAAGTAATAGCGTCCAAGTGAATTGCTAATAAATCCTTGGAAACAGTCTGAAAAAAAGGGGTTCTATAGTAAGTAGGCTAAAGAGAAAGGTATATTTGATATATTTAGGACGTCTCTATACCGTAACCATTTGACTCTTGAACTTCTCTAAGAAGCGACCGGATTTAATTAAGGTAGAATAGTAGAAGGGTAGAAGGGTAGAAAGGTGAGAAGAAGCTTTGAGATTAAAGATCAAAGTGACCTACCTAGAATATGTAAATTATACGCCCTATAATATCGCTCTATGTAAGGACTTACGAGATTATATTCCTAAAACCTTCTTAGTTCTCTAATATCTCTATTATCAATCATAGATATTCAAGCGTCCGATCTCGTTAAGGACTACTGAAAGTTAGTATTGCGTCTTACTACAGCTATTAGAAGTCAACTAACATTATACTAGTCCTACTACTTCTTGTAGATAAAGCACTCTTGTCTCAAGGGTCAAAGGGTCGTAGCGAGAAGATGCCGTTAACTACCTCTAATATCCCAAAAAACAAATACCATCCTATTCAATAGTACGTACTCTCTCAACTTCAAGGTAATATATGCCCTCTACTACTCAAAGATCAAGGGTCTAAAAGATAAGCTAAAAGAATCTCCTCTGTATTTTGCTCTTAGAATAGTAAGTTCTCTTTACACGTGGGCTATTAGAATTCTGTACTACTATACCGATAGATCGGAACTTCTAGCATCTACTGAACTTCTGAACCCTATCACGTGTACTTGCTTACGTTACCGTAGTAACTTTGCCTTAGACTTTTGCTGTTCCTCGCATATAACTCTTTACTATTCCTCGTATATAACTCTTCAAGCACAACATTGACATACCCACTCTACAACTACGAGATATCACGCACGTAGTAACAATTGTATAGTTGAAGAGGTATATACTCTGTATTCTTCTCTACTACCTAATAGCCCTTTAAAATGGCTTGTTTCCTTCCCTGCCTAACGCGCTTATTATTGCGTTTATTTACCTTTTCCCCCCTCCAAAACTACCTTAAGCGAAACATACCCCTGCCTACACCTAGTCTCTACTTATAATACTTCTAATCCTTCCTTAATGAGTCTATAAGTCCCTTATCTTCATTCTTCCTATAGATCGAAGTTTGCGATCTTCTTTTCTCATAAGGTAGCTCAATTTACTCTTATAGGGTACCTGTTACTTAACGGCAGCCCTGCTACCTTAACTCAATTCTTCTTCTACTATATATAGCGATTTGCCTAAGTACATATCCAACTTCCCTTTAAGTACTAGTGGCCCATTCTTTTGCTCTTATCCTAGACACCTTTGAAGCGTTCACTTTTCGTATAAGCCATTTCAAAGACCTCACTCGAGTACCTCACAAAGCTCGAGAGCCTATAGGTAGTATACCTGCTTCGCTACATGTAAGGCAATATACCTTCTCTACCGTAGATAGTCCGTCTTCCTTTCAATTCCATATATCTCTGGCCAGGCATCAGCTTATGTTATCTAAGATTCTTTCTACTATACTTTAGATCTCTAAAGCCTTGCGCATTTGAGTATTTCTTATGACATTTAATAGTAGGGAATCTCATTATCCGTTTATCTTCAGTTTGCTGTCTTTATTTGCATTACCTCTACTATTGACCTCGAGCTCTAAACAAAACTGATCGATCTATTATAGGACGACCGTTAAAATGCCGGTAAAGCGCGAGCATACGAAGAAGGCTAAGCCTACTCTAGAAGAAGCAATAGAAGGTTTCCTACCCCATCCGAGATTCCGCGATAATAATGCATTAGACATTAGAAAGAACTATAATATCTTGATGGTTTTAACCTTTTGAAAGGAGAACCTTCTGAAGAAAAAGTATACGGAGTTTAATGAGCTCGCAAAATTGGTAAATAAGCAGACGTAGAAGGACACAAATATTGCGGATTAGCACTTATAAAATTTCGTGTACTCTAATGACTGAATTGACATTAGATTTCTAAGCACTATGTAAGTCTAAATGCCTTTTTCTTTTTCATTTCTAATAATGTCTATAGGTCGGGTCGTCTAGATAGGCCAATAAGAGTAGATAGAATATCGGTAGCACTTAGCTTTCATGACGTGGTCAGCTGTCTACCCTCCTTATAGGTGCATTGCCGGGTCCCGTACCTGCCTTTAGAAGCCCAACTTAGAGACTCGAAGAAGAAGCATAAGCTAGGAGACTACATTTAGCACGTAAAACTCCATGTTTCTACTACTCTATACGGATAGAGATCGAGTGTTTAGACTATCACTAACCCCTTACACATAAAGATCCCTTAGATTATGAAGTTGGATCGCAAATTTGATGAGAACATTGCTAACGGTCAACTAAAGGTAGTGATACTCGTCTTTAATGGCTTTTCTGAAGCAAATAAGATTAATATCGGCTTTCCTGGAGCATGGAGCTCTCTACTCTTTTCGTCTACCCTCGTTGTACCGAACGAGGCTTGTGCTGCTGAAGTTGAGCTTCTGAGGCTGTTCTACGAGCTTGATATTGCATGTCTAGAGTTGTAGGGCTGGGCTACTAGCCAGCTCGACGACTACTTTGCATTGATGCTTACGAGTATCCATAATACTACCTCCGATCCCTTGTTAGGGTACTACTAGAACTACAAAGCCCTAACCTTGAACTTAATACAGCTGCGCTAGGGTTATCTAGGCTATGATAAGGCTGATAAGCGACCAATAGTAAAGCAACTAGCTACCCAAGTATTTCGCGACTTCTTGCATCTGACTACTATATAGGGAATTGGCAATATTATCGAGCATGAAGTTATGACGGTTACTAATGTTGAGATCAGAACCGAACTCTAGTTCGTCAAGCTAAATGGTTTTAGCGACAGTTGGTACTATGCGTACACTAGTGTGCTTGATCCGGCCGCAGTTAGTATATTGACTGAAGGCAGACGTTTCAATGTTGACCTCTCTATGCTTGGCGATACTGCGTCGTATATGAAGGCCTCTGTTGTAAAGCTAGCATTCATTCCGTACAGCTAGAAAGTCCTCTAATGCGATTGCTCGTATCTTTCTAATGACGCTAAATCGACTGAGTTCGAGCAGTTCAATCCCAAACTAGACATTAAGGCAATATCTTATGAAGACTATACTGCTTGTATAACCACGGCTGAGTTTAAGGCAAAGTTAGACGCTATCGAACCTGTGCCGGCCTTGCTGGTCTTCAAGCGTAATGATAAGGGTATTAAGAAAGAGATCAGAGGTCTGCATAGTCTGATTGACCTAGAACATAACGGCGGCTAGGATGATATGCTCAGAATTCTACTGTCTTAGGATATGCGTACTCGGTCTACGAAAAACCTTTATCGGCATATCGACCTTTAGCCATAGAGGTCCGACTTCTATCCCTAGATGACTGATAAGCAGTATTCCTTTACCGAGTATATGACATCGGTGCCTAACAACCTCGGTCTTCTCATGGCTAGTCCAGGCTGCGGCAAGATGACGACGTTTGTTATGGCAGTAGAGCCACTTCTTCGAAACCCCCGAGTCTGTATTAGTAATGACCCCCATGATGGTGATTTTGCTCCGGATCGCGATTTCCATCAGATTATGGTCACATCACAGTCGAACTCGGCATGTGACAACGCCGTTGAAGCATTCAGAAACCTAGTAGAGATACGTAAGCTTAATACTATTATCATCCGCATACATTCTAGGCATACCGAGGATGCGATATAGGCTATGGAGTCTTCGAAGGAAGAGATGGGAGATCCTGATAAAGTAGCTAGACCTAAGAGATTCGTTCCCTCAACCCTTAACTATGACTTTGAGGACTCGGCCCTAGTAAAAGATATAGATGCTACTATCGAAAGTATTCGCACTAATAAGACTATCCCTAGTATTTACGACTGCTGACTCAAGTTAGCCAGCCATTCCTTGATAGTATTCATACTGCAATTCGCAGGATTAGTACCCCTATCCGCTACTGTTATAGCTAGGTCGGGGTATGATAGTCTAGAGTTACTTCGGCTTTAGGAGAAGCATAAGGACTCCCCGCTTTCCGATAAGGAGAGGAAGATACTGAAGGAGGAGATAACCTCTCTAAAGAGGTTTACGCTACACTCTAGCGATGTTATCATTGCTATAATGGCAAACTTTGGCAATTCTTATACGTTTGGAAAGCTCATACCGGATCTCGTTATTGAGGAAGAGAATGCTATAAGTAAGGAACTTATGACATATATCCTCTTTAACGCGTTTCTAGATGCAATGCATCTATTGGTAGCTGATAAGAACCAGATTGGACTAGTTATGAAATCGACCTTTGAAAATAATACCCTAAGTGCCTAGTTGTCTATCTTATTGCTGCAGCGCTTATTAGACAATTGCTATCCCTTCTTTGAGCTATCGTAGGTTTTTAGAGCTTCGCCTGGATCCCTAGATTGGGTGAACTCTAAATACTTCAAGAACGGCTTGGAGTATCACGACTCAACTATGTATCGTGCAGATTCTATTATCTAGTCCGACTACCTTAAAGGTCATATTATATCCGAAAATGGAATTTGAAGACGTTAGAGTAGAAATTCGTCACTCTGCATACTTATTAAGGTAAAGGGAACTATTGCTATACTTGAAGGCTATTTGCTGCATAATCCTTCTCTTCTAGGTCCTACTATGCTCAAGGTACACGAAGTCATAAACGCGTTGCCTAGCCGTTTGATCGGTCTAATCTCTCTATATAATGTACAAGTAAGCCGACTTGAGAAAGGCCTTATCAAGTTGCAACGTTAGAACCTTCAAACCACTTATAATATAGAATGTAGTTCGATAGATAAGTTCTAGGATTGTGAATTTGACGTTGTTATCATCTACTACCTAAATATAACAAGTACCAGATTCACGAGCAATAACGGTCGTGCTGTTATAATGACATCGCGCTACTGCCTTGGCCTTTTGATCATTGCGGACATGCCTGCGCTAAGAAACTTGGACTAGGTCGGCCGTCAACTAGTTGCATCGTTCATCATGTACTGCATTGGAGAGGCCGCTGTATAACGCATTGATTATAATAGCTGTGATACGTACAATGACAATGAAGATGACGATTTTGAACTGCTATTGTAGCACGTAGAGGAAGATGGAAATAGTACTTCTAGTAGAGATACTGGCTTTGGAGGTAATATTGATAGTAGCTAGGGCACTCAAGACAGTTCGGGGCTTGCAAGTGGCCTTGAATCCGCTCAAGAAGGCTCCTAGCCTAAACAAGATAATTCCTAGAATACCCCTTCTGTCTAGGAAGTTGGAACTCAGCCTGAATCGGTTGCTACTGAAGTAGGTTCTTCGCCCTAGGATACACTTATTAATAACAATCCGTCGATAACCGAAGAGGAGTTAAGAGAAGGGGAGAATCGTCTCGAAGAATATACACCTTAACTTAATAATATAAGCATTTCTTCCTTGGTCGCAAGATTGTATACTGACTTGACTCCAAAGATCTATGGCGAAACAATCGACGACAATCCATCCCAAGCCTATGCTGATGACTTTGAGACTCCTACCGTCCTATACATGGCCTCTGGAACCGAAGGATATATCGTTTTAGCTCCTTTGGACGTCTACAACGCTAGAAAAGCCTAAAGGGAAGCCGATGAGAAGGTTAGAAAGGTCATTAAGCCTATCGGTTACGTCTCCTATGTCGTAAGATTTGATGAGGCTTCGCGACCCCTTGGACCTCATAATGCTGAATACGCTCCTATAGATGATTTTACTGTCAGAAAAGCTCAAGTAGAGGCAGCTAAGAAGATTGAGAACAAGGACGATGTCGCTATCACGACTAGTAGAACTGAGAAAGTATTGAAGGCAGTTAAGGATAGCGAGTATAGCGGTAGCCAAGGGAGCAACCGTAGCAAGGCTGAGTCTGTAAAGGTAAGACCCTCTATCATTTGTCTCTCTATTACTAATATTTGTAATTCTTAGACTGACCGTAATGATTCTTTAGGTAGTAATGCCTCTGCCCGAGAGGATAAGTCCGATTCCAATACCGAAGTAAGACCTATACCCCTCTTCTCCTTGTATACCTACTAATATATGCAACTTTAGTCCCCTATAGGCAGTACTACAGTAGTCGAATTTAAGGAGTCCGAGAACGTCAACCCCTCTACTAAGGACCACGATGCCCGTCCTATGCTTACGGATAACTTGCGATTGCCTACTATCGATGAGGTCTAGGCCATTCCTGTGCGTATAGACAACTTGCGATTGCCTACTGCTAATGAGCTTGATGTCCTTGCTCCGCGTATGGATAACTTGCGATTGCCTACTGCTAATAAGCCTGATATCCTTGCTCCGCGTATGGATAACTTGCGATTGCCTACTGCTAATAAGCCTGATGTCCTTGCTCCGCGTATGGACAACTTGCGATTGCCTACTGCTAATGAGCCTGAGGTCCTTGCTCCGTATATGGACAACTTGCGATTGCCTACTATTAATAATGATAAAGTTGAGGTAAGATAAATTGCCTCCTGATCCTATATCCCAATCTGATATCCTCAACCTTTAGTCTAAGGAACTTATATCTACCGCTATCGGCAACGAAGACAAGAAGCTCGCGAGTCCCTTGTCTAGTAAGCAAACTGATACCGTTAAAGAGTTTCTAATTAGAACATTCAGGCCGTTTGATAGTAAAATCCTAGTAAGAATATACCTCTATAACGACCAAGAACTCATGGCTAACGTATACAAATCAAGGGCGCTAGAGGTAATCCGGATATACCTAGTAACGAATATGGAGATGATAGAGATAAGAATGATAACCGCAACCTCTATAATCCCGAGAACTGAATCGCTATAATCTCTTCTTGAGTTTGGGAATAATATTATATTTTATGGACAAAAGGAGATTTGAATTAGCTAGTAATAGATATAGTACTTAGCTTCTACTAAAAAGTCTTTGCGAACTTGCATTAGATACATTTGCTGCTACGGTATACCTTAGCTAGATATATAAAAATTGGAACTTGTTTTCCTTCAGGGGCAAGCTCTACTGTGCTCCCGTAGTATAGTATGGTTAAACCCCCGCGGCATAGAGACGCAGCAAACATCTTGAACCCCTAAACGTAAATAGTCTAATATCCTACTCTACTATCATATACTAATAGCTATAGATCTTTGCTCTTAACGATTCTAATTATCTTGGAGAATAGGTACGTATCTCTTCTTTGATATCTTTACTAGTTTGGCTTTAGCTCGCACGTATCATCAAGTTCTAAGAATTCTAGAGGGTCCTAGATATCTGCAATTTAATTCACGGATCTAAACTTGCCTCCTGATAACTGAAACTTTACTATTTTGCATTGAGATATAGAGTACGTTCTAACCTATCTAGTAGTAATTCCGCAAATATCATATAGAGTACCTACCTCGCATTAGTGTTCTCGCCTATTAGAAGTATAAGCCTTTCCTAATCAGGAATATACCTAGATGCGTACCTTCCTCAATTGATAAGCGATACTAAACTTGTTTCCTACTATCGGGAATCTTCGTTTCCTACAAATTCCCTCTTTATCCTCCTTTATATACAGCATCTGTATATATAGGACTACTTAATCATTAATACCTGCGTCTTCAGATATATATTGTCTTGAATTCCGTAAGTGTCCTTCTCTTGGTTCCATCAATCATACATAGTCACCCTCCATGCTCCTGCTTAAATCGCTATATCTCTTGCTCGTCGAGCATCTCCCCTATATCCAATCACTACACAATGCATCCTCCTATCTATCTCGTCTTTCCTATCTATTTAGTCTCCATAGACCCTCTCTCCAATACCCTCTGCACATAGCCGTATCCATCCTTCTAAAGACTCACAATTTACTTATCTAACCTGTGACTAATCAAATCATTAGGAACTGCAGGATCTAGTACTATCATAGCTAAGGGATCTAATAGCAAGCGGTAAATATCCCCTTTTCATCAAGTCATCTATTGGTATAGATACTTGGCGGAGGTATGAGCTTAGTATATGCCATGTTTCTGGCAAGGCTAGATCTCGTGGTGCCAGGCTTACCCTTGTGCTGAAGATCTATGGCCGATTGACGAGTTCCTAGTGCTGCATATCCTAGAGTGTATGGTGTGAGCTCAGCTTATGCTATGACTTCTAGCAAGCCGGATTTCATAGTGCTAGGCTTACCCTAATGCTTAGGACTTTATGGCTACATGCCGGGTATCCGTCCATTGTCTTAGTGTTGTAGTAAAGCAAGTTGAACTCCTGGTGTCATTAGTTTGATGGCATACCGGGTCTTTAGCAAGCATTTGTACTTTTCCTTGAACTAGTTGTACTGCGGCATAGTAATTCTGGTGTATTCAAATCGTTTGCTATATGCTAGCTGCATATATACTAACAATATAATGTGCAGGATCGGTACTGATCAACAGCCTGCACCGAGATCTAGAAACTAGCATTAGAGGGATAAGAAAAAAGAGAAGAAAAAGAATAAGAAGTTGGGGATGGATAAGGCCCGTGATCTGCTAGCTCCGCCAAACCCGAGTAATATCGTCAATTTAGCCGCAAGTCTATCACTCAACCCCGGTCAGTTGCCTAAGACTTCTAAGCTTACGAAACCGAAATCGAAGTCCTTAAAGAAGAAGAGAAATTAGAAATGGCAAGACAAGCATAATGACAACCATAGGGTATATGAAGATAATCGTGTAACCGAAAGAGCCTTAGAAATCATTAAGGACGTAGGCATGGAGATACCTTGAGAATTATTACGGTTAAAGAAGAAAAACGAATCTAATACTAGCAGTAAATTTACATTAGGGCATGCTGTAGAGAGTCGTTCTAATATTGCATCTCAAGGAGATCCGAATTACTATAATGTGCCTATATAGCACGATGCAGAAAATCGTCCTAATACATCCGCTGTTTCCCGAAGCGAGCTAGGTCACACTATGGCAAACCCCACTTGAACCTCCAAAGAGTCCGAGCTAGTCTCACTCCCCAAGGGCATCATGCTAATGCCGGCATCTCAATTGTCTAATAAAGATGTTTGGTCCGGCAATAATAACCAGACCGAGCAAGATCACCTCCTGAGATAGCGACATACTATATTGCGCGAGACTAAACAACCCCTATCCGCTAGATTTGCTACACGAATGGCGGCATCTAGATATAATAATAATGTTGCTCCGCCTATTGATAATAGGCAGATAAAGCAAGGGACCGAAGCTACTAATAACAATTTGCAGTCGGCTAATAGTTCCTTCTTCGATATACTTAGTAATGATCTAGATCCTAAACCCTCGCGCGTAGAAACTCTCAAGAATAGCAGCGTTTATATGGAATTGTTAGATGGTGAGGATACTGATGTGGTTGTGAAATATGATAGCATAGTCTAAAATGCTGAGCGAATGGTTGGTATTTACAATGATGATGACGGTAAAGTTTCTTCTTATGTTGACGATGATGCTATTTGCCATATCTCATAGACTTTTCCATATTGCCTAAATATGGCGATAGCTGGTCCCTTGATGCAGCCCAAGGATGGTAAAGTCAAACTTAGGGATAATCCTCTGATAGATCCTACGATACCCTGGTACCTCATCCAAGTCTGCGCAAACGGCCATTAGGTTTCAGTTATCCTGCACAAGTCTAAATATCGGGCGTTCTACTAGGACCCACTTGGACATGCAAACCTAACATTCGAGCGCCTCGTGAAGCGTCATATCATGCTACACAGTCAGTATCTTGGAGCCCACAGTCTATAGAGCCACTATCACAGGCAGTGCGTGCAACAGGAGGACTTTACAAGCTGTAGGGCGTATATATTGCATTTCGCCGAGTGTATCACTCTAGATCTAGACCCTGCTCTTACTTATATAAACGCACATATATTGAGAGCGAGGTACGTAAAGGTATTATTCGATCTTATCCCTCGGTCGAATGAAAAACGAATGATTGGACATATAATAGAGAAGTATAATACTAAGTACTAAGTAGAGATTGCTATCGGACTGAGAATGTACTAAGATGCTATAGCTGCTCAAGGGAAAGGAGTTAATGTCGCCTCTAAAGGTGTGTTTAAACTAGTTCTATCTGTTGCACCGATTGGACTGCCCAAGCAACTGCAGAATATAGCTATACCTGCTGAAGGATCTACGCCCTTAGGAGAAGTGAACAAGCATTCGAATGATAATAATAGAGACCTTATAGATAGAGCCCTAGCATACAACCAAAATGCAGTTAGTCCTATCAATTCTTTACAATCTTCGGACTTACCCTGATAACGACACGTTGCCGATAGACAGTCACAATCGAATTTACTTCCTTTAGTACTACCTACCTACAACTAATACGGAATCGTATAGCCATAGATAAAGCAGTTACTAGAAAGGCCTACTGCATAGATGAATGATCATTTCCGTACAGGATCTAGTGTATTCAATTCAGACTTACCAGTACAGCCACCCCTCAAGACAAGATGGGATCCAGATCTGTATGTAGCGACTGGGCCCGAACTGCCCAAAATCGGACGACGACAACTAAAGCTATCGGAAACCAAAACCATCCTACTAGTGCAGTACCGTTCTATTATAGTACGTAGTATGTTTGGTTCAGTCACGCTACAATCACTAGGCTTCCTATCGAGTATAGTAGCTCAAGCTTCTAGCAAACTAGTCCTCTAGTACTTCGGGTCATAAAATCTAGAGCCAAGGCCTGCATTCCCGCGTGTATAATACTGGCAGCCCCTCCTACCCTTCTATATTGAGCTACCTCAGGTAATTATCGACCTAGAGCTACCTAAAATAAGCGCTGTAATTCACAAGCTATTATGTTTGCAACCGATTAATCACATAATAGTTATCAGCTAACGCTCCCCTAACCGAAATAATGGTTCTAATAACTCGATGCTAAGTCGCTAGAGCGAGACTGTTAAGATAATGCAGATGACCTTTGGAATCACATTACCCGTTGATACAATACACCTCTACCATTTAGCAGATACGATTTGTATAAGCTTGGTACTAAGCCATAAGAATATCGTTGGATGTAGGAAAGATAGTCGCGTTTAGTTCATTAGCATGTTTAGTACAGTGAAGCTTAGGGATACTATTATCATAGTAATTAGGGGCCGCGAGGGTTTGATACTAGACGAGAAAGCATGGTTAGACTTCTATAATCAGTAGTATAGATATAGGATTATCATCGTTATCGAAGACTCTACTGATAGAGTAGACGATAGTAGGATATAGTTAATCTTACTAATAAGGACATCTATCTACCTTGTATTTCTTCTTCGCGACCTAGCTCAAGTCTTAGAAGGACAAGGTGGCAGTACGGAGAGTAAGCACTTTTTGACTATTATTTGAACCTCGAGGCTGAGTCGCGAACCTAGAGACTTAGCAAGTGGCCGTAATAGAGATAGGTAAGCCTAAGCCGCTACTAAGTAGCTATTAAGAATTGAATGTCCGTATTGCGAATAGAAGCACGATGGCATATATGCTGGATTTGATTAGTATAATATTCATTTTTGAAAAGAACACTCTATAAAGGTCACTAGTCCTTGAATATGCCCTTTGGTAGGATGTTCAAGTCAGAGCACGTTCTTAGCAGCTGCCAAATTCAGAGACCATATAGCTACTCATATGGCCCCTTTAGGTCTTAGCGACAATTACAAGAAGAACTTACTATCGTTTATAGGGATACATATTAACTTCTTGAAAAGCGCGGAATACCTGAGCAAGAAGTGGGTTTACGAATACAACGAAGATTTTTGCTAGGATGTTTATCTATTACGATATAGCTCGACGTATGAACATCTGCAATTACATTTCCGATTTTACCATCCAGATGCTTAGTACCTGCATGTAAGATATAGTGTTTCCTGACTACTAGAGTATTAAGAATCTAATTGGTATATAGCTCTCAATTCAACTTCTATAACTCTCACAAGATAAACTCGTCGATATCGTATATCACGTTCCTGACGAAGGTAGGATATTATAGTAGGGAAGTTCTCCGGGGAAATCTATCCACAAAACGGACAATTCCATTAATGATAGTTCCGACGAAGAACCGACTACGAGGAAGCGCCGTAGGACCCATTATAGGCTAGATGATAACGACCACAATGATCTATAGACTAGAAAGTTACCACAGCTGAGATTAAAACGGAATCTTCAATCCATATCCGAATCTAACTTACTAAGAGTGACATATTCTTTAGCGAGACATGATAATGATGAACTCTCTAGCTCTTTGCAACTATAAGTTCCTACTTCTCTATGCCCTATCGATTAGTACTAACTTAATAAGGCTTTGCAATATTGCTTCGGGATTAGATATTAAATTTATTTGCTAAATTGTAGTTTGTTTATAAAGAGAGGATGTTTCACGATTATAATACTAGTTGCTTTAGTCAGTTGCTTTAGACATTACACCAAATAGTCATAGCCTTGATAGAGTAGACCGTCTAGCCCAAATAATGAGAGAAAATTCTTGCTGTACAAATCATTTCTCGCCGTACATTATATAGTTATGATATAGTCGTTTTCGTTTACTTGACTTAAAACAAATAGAAAAGGCGCCATTTGAGTTGGTATTGGTTTAGACCCTCTTGGAAATTATGCAATATAGACTGAAATCCGCTTGCCTTAGTTATACACACTCGCTTTTTTCAACAATTTCACATAAGAGGGGGTAGTTGAGGTAACGTGACTTTGGTATTATAGGGCATAGCTTCGACAGGTCTCCTAGTATGCTTAGGCACTACTTCTGGCTCAACTATAGCGTAAAGCAGCTAATTGTAATCGTACGCAAGGACTATAAAAACCTAGATCATTGCACGTATTCTTTTTACTATACGATTTACCGTAGGAAGAAAATCTAGCTACTATCATCTCTTTGACTAAAAATAAAATACTATTTGTCAATAGTATACCTCTTGATAACTGAATACTATAAATGATAATACCTCTGAGTTGTTGGACATTAATAGCAACTATTATCTATCTATTATTCTTTCTGATAAAGCTTTCCCCGACCCGCTCTTTACCTGTCCTACTTACTGATATACGAAAAACCTCTATAGTTTTCAAATAATTAGCTTCAAGCTTAATCCCTCTCTATATTGAAAACTTGACTTCTCTTTTCAAGCTTCATAAGATATATACTACGAGTATCAGTCTCAACTTGACTATTAGTCGAGCAGTATTCGAGAATGTATTAGGTGAAACCGACCCGGATACTATATTGGATAGCATTATACATAGAGAGGATACAGCCTCCTAGAAGCGTACCTACTAGTAAAAATAAACCAATTCGACAAACCTACTAGAGGTAAGTCTCTAGGGGTAAGTAACCAGCCTATCTTAATGCTTCTACTATGATATAGTAATAGCTCCTATTAATATTCGTTTTCACCCTCGCCCCTATATTCATTCACGAACCTCAACTACTCGCCTGCCTCCTACCCCTTAATATTGCTAATGTCTGCTAGATTATACACCGTATTACATTTTAGCGTATTGAGTACGATTTGGTACTATCTATCTCATTATACGTTCGTCTCGAATATACGTTTTGGTATTATGGATTTAGATAGCTTTACTTTATGAAGAGTGGCTATAAATTTATAGATTCCAACCATACTATATGAAGATTACTAGTTATTACTAGTTTCAGATACTTGTATGTTTGTATTATGGCTATAGTTGCGCTTCTCTAAGAAAGTAGGTAATAGTTCTTCAAGTAAAAAAGGAGCGATTATAGGATGGAAAACGACTCTTTTGGTTAGCGTAAGGCTAGGAAAGTAGGTACCTAGGTACCTATCTCGGTAGATAGCAGTCTGTACTGCCTTTCAACCCTCACAAAATATGACCTTTTGAGTATTAGTACAGATTCGACCTACGCCTAGTAAATAAAGACGAGCTACTTTAACTACTATTATAACTATCCAAAATCCGAGTACCTTCAGATACCCTTCTCGAAGTCAACTAGTCGTAGCGTAGAGATATCATACATATTTACCTTTTTCCTACTTTTCTTATACCTTTCATTTCAAGCTTCTACTAAATTCACTTGCTCCTATACCACACCTCATAATCCTCTACTTTCAGTCCTAATATATTCTCTACCTTACAACTATCTATCAATTCCTCTCCTTCTCCTAATATATAAACTGAAGCTAGGCTCTTTGAATTGCCTACCTACCCTGAACTCTCGAGCGTAGCCTTCATATACTCTGCTTACTAATATTATAAGATCTCTTGAACGTTAATAGTATATTCTCAGCCTCAAAAAAATATATTTCCCTTCCCTCCTACTAATAGCTAATATTCAATTCAGGGTAGCATACAGTCAAGTATGCCAGAATACAAACTCTCGAGTGTAGCCTACGTATACTCTGCTTACTAATATTGTAAGATCCCTTGAACGTTGATAATATATTCTCAGCCTCGAAAAAATACATTTCCCTTCCCTCCTACTGATAGCTAATATTCAATTCAGGGTAGCATACAGTCGAGTATACCGGAATATAAAGAGCTTATTCCTTAGCGTAGAGCACTCGATGATGTAGTTATAGTAGGCGAGGCGATAGTGAAGTTATGCGTAAGTATACTACTAGGTATTAAGGATAAAAAACATCTTTAGCAATAGATATAAGGCGAAGGCTTCGGTCTTATATTTAGGATATTCTACTAATATAGAATACGCCAACTGTATCCTAAAGGGAGCAACTTTACGCAGCTAATATAGGATAATATCAAAGCAAGGCTACTATCGACTGAATAAGGCGGCTAGATGCTCTATATAAGACCCTTGACCCACAAGCGATTAATCTATTATTCTAACCCTCTTGACTGTTATTGTTAGGTTATTGCCAATCTAGCTACAATTAATACTAATTTACTTAGAGGCCTATTTCATAAGGACTAGACTATATCGGATATTAAGAAGTAGGAGCAAATACTTACCGCAGTTAGGACTACTATTCGAGATTAAGGTAAGAACAAAACCTTGCTATCGGTAGCGTTTATGCTTGACCCCGAGGAAAATTTGCTAGTACTTTCTGCATAGATTATGGAAGAAGAAAAAGAGGGCGTGACGTTTATTTGGGTGAATGGGAATGATACTTAGTACGGTGATCTAGGCGATTGGATTAAAGATATATTGCCCTTTTAGTAGAAGGTCAATATCAAGGATGCTTTCGATATTCCTAATACTTCTATGCTATACAACCAAGTTCGCGAAAAGTTAGGCCTTTACGGATTGGGATTCCGATTTGCAACTTCATATACCTACGAATTAGACAAGAAAGGGAAAAGCTATATGACTAACTTCAACTAAAGCTGATAGGATATGATTCTTAAAGTATGTAGAAGAAAAAGAGGGCATGTCTTCATTTTATTTGAGACGACCAAGATTGGGCAACCTTTGTTCAACTAGCTTCTATTAATAGTAAGTACGTATCTATACCCGGATACTTTCATACTAATATCAAGTCAGGAGAAGGATACTAGTAATGAAGATCTACCGAAATCAACTATCAAAGCTACGTTTAGCAAGAGACCTATTAACTTCCTATAGAGAAGTTTCCTACATAAAGGCCTAAATCTAGTTGAAGAGGATAGGAGCTCGGCTAATTACTTGGATATAGCTAATACGAAAATAGATAATAACTTCTTATTAGAGAACCGGGTCGACTAGTATTACACGTTAGTAAAGCTTTCGATAGTAGATAGCTGCTTTCTATTGCAAAACGTTAAGGTGATAACTAGTTCTTCATCTACACAAGAGAGTATAATCTAATAGGACTTAATATACGCATAGGATATGGCCCGTGATAGTAGAGAGAAGGAGCTAGATGTAGGTAGAAGCTTAGTAGTACTAGTTCATGTATCGGCTATAAGCGATATAGCGTTCTTAGAACCTACGATAGAGGATATAGAATAGTTCGAGTCCTTCTAGAAATTATTAGATAATACCAAATTCTAGCATGAAAACATAGAAGAGGCATATCGTGGTTTAGGGATCGAAAACCTTAAACGCCTGCATGTTCCAGGCATGGTATTACATATAGTCTTAGAGTTTTGGCAGCCCGAAGGCACCTAGGGTATTATCGAGCACCTTAAAACTAACAACTTTACCTTCTTGGCAGATGCAATCAGAACTAGGAAGACCGTTACGACCCTCGCAGTCCTCTAATAGCTTCTGAATTGGCAGAGAGGGATTCCAGATCGCAGAGATAGAAATCGTAAGTATGGAGAGCCTAAACCTATCATAGGTATAGTGCTTTATAACCTGCTATACTAGTAGGCTCAACACATTAACGAGTTCTTGCTAGAGTACGAGATAGTTATCTACTATAGATAGTATAAGGCGGCATCTGCTCTAGAGCGAGTTTCGGTACTTGGGAAGGATATAAAGCTAATATGAGACTATGCTCTATTTGATCTTGTCAACGAGAGTAATACTTCTACGATTATTCTTATAATACCTAGTTACGCAGTTAGAAGACACGGCCTAAAAGTACAAGAAGAATAGCGCTCTAAGAATAGGATCCTAGCTGATATAGACTGTAAACACTTGTACCTAGATTGGCCTAGGAACTTGCGAGGTTGCATATTATTCGTATATAGGGATGAGGCTCACTTTGCTAAAAGTGGGACTACTATATCTATTAGCTTGGTCATATACTGGTTTCTGTTATTAGATGACGGCTAAGTGATAATATTATTAATGTTCATTACTATATCCATCATAATAAACAAGGTATACGACCTGAAGGGGTACTTCTTGATAGTAGAGAATAAGGATATATAGAGTAGCAACCGGCTTGAGCTCGAGGGCGTTGATCTAGATACGAATGTGTTTGATCTTCCTATACGTCCATTTGTGATAAAGTTGTAGTTGTCTAAGCAGGCAATTGAGAGGTAGATTTGCGATAGAAAGGCGGGACTTACCCTTAAGGCTATAGGCAGATACATCGAGAAGGTATACGAGCACTATACTATTAATCGGGGATACTAGTCTAGTATCCTATTCAATATAGGCCGCCAAATCCAGTTAGTAATGCCCGGACTCAAAAAGATAATATATACGCTAAACTTCACTAACGATGAATTCAAAAACTATATGCCTCTATATAATAAGGCGCTTCGGAACCTTGTCAAGTATAATCCTTCAGCGAATTCGCCTGATAGGTCTAATATTATATTTAGCGCATAGGAACTACGTGATCTTTGTCATTTAGCTATATCAACCAAGCTAGCATATCTAACCTCAAAGGTGCTTAATAATATTAGCAAGTATAGAAGCAATCCCAACTTCACGTTGAGAGATCTCGTAGTACTTATCTATAAAGGTGCTAACGCGGCGGTCGCAGAGGGCCAAGCTTTGATCCTATAGCTCCCTGGAGATATATTAGTTGATCTCCTCGCGTGGTTTGCTGATAGGTCCCTGAAGCTCCGCTTCTGGTCCTTTGCTGTAGCTGAATTGGTAGTCAAGAAGCGGGAGAAATTGGTGCTCTTTTTCGGGCAACCCTGGCCACAATTTCTATTTGTGCTAGTAAGTCCCTATGGTAATACTTTTTGGAACTGACTTGCTAACTTGAATAGTACTTTCGGGAGTTATGAATCCTAACGGCCTATTTCTATGTAGGGATGACTAGTATATAAGGTGCAGAGCTGACGGCTAGTTTTGTTAATGACATCTACTTGCTAATAATCATGGCAGCTACCTATGCTACCGGTGGACAAGGCCTTAATTAGCAGGGAATGTGTCGGAACGTTGGCCTCGTAGACCCTCTAATATTAGACGCCCGTGGTCTCTAAGCTTCTAGTAGAGTGTTTCGTCTAAAGCAAGAGAAAGATATACAGGTATTGATAACTGCAACTAAGGATTCATAGAATGAGTTGTAGATTAATCATTCTATTAGAAAGGCTCTGCTAGAACTGATAGCCTTGATACATAGTCCTGCCCTTAATGACGCCTGTAAAGATGATGATGAGAATGACCTAATGGATATTAATACCCCTGTCCGTAAGGGCAAGGGTTTCAAAATCTTGATCCAAGATGAAGATACTAGTCAAATCAGGGAAGCTAGAGCTGAGGAGGAGTATATATCTCTGTCGATTAGTGAACTATTAGTAACCATTCGGGCCGCTATAACGGGAATCACCTTAAACGAAGAAAACTAGGCGTATATTAGAATGGGTCTTGTTCCTTTGGTAATGCGAGGGGCTAAGGAATACTTTAATCACTGATCAAGGCATATATACCGAAGATTATTGTACGCTCTACCTTGCGCTCACTCCTCTCTCACATTCCCCTATTATGATATGCTTCTATTACCCCATACTATCAAGACATTACCGTACCTCCTCTTTCTACAGCACTAATCAATTGGGTTTTCTAGTTTACAAAAACCAGCCTTCATGTATATAGCCTTAAAATACTGAATCAGATGATTTCCCAAACATAACAATTGTCTAATCATTATCCTAAGTGACATAAGAGCATAAAAGTATTAGATTGTCTTCTGACTATTTGTAATCCGTATGTTCTTAGCCTAAAGGAGGTGCTAGCTAAATGTGCATAGAAAGGTTCTGGCTAAACCTAAACTGAAGCGTATTATAGCATATATCCTGCCTTTTTCTCTCCTTTATTAGTAGGGCATCGATAGTCCTCTATAAGCTGAATAGTTTGGTATGCCATTAATAGTTCTCCGTAATCCGAATAGTTTGGTAGGCCATTAATAGTTCTCCGTAAGCTGAATAGTTTAGTAGGAAAGACTGGTAGATGGCAATATGCAAGTGAAATACGACTGCGTCTATAATATGATAAGATTACAGGCCTATTAGAGCGCCTAGAAGGAGGAAAACCGTTCTCTACACGTAGCTTATAGTGATGTATAGTCCTTTGAGCCATTTACAACTCTCCGTCCAAGAAAAAGTATGTGTAATAAAGTCACGTGTAGGCACTAAAATCTATTAAAAATCGCCTATGCACGCCACTTCGCCTATTCATTCTATCTACTATTTCTCGAATGGAGAGATTGGTACTTTGCGCGTCTCTGTATACCTTGTATGAAGGCTTAGACTCGCTTTCTTATATCTTTACAATATACCTATATCTATTCATATAATAAACTACAAAATCCTATAGCTTCTCAAGCTTCGCTTGAGGGTCTGATAGGTTAGGGCGTAAATACGCTGAAACAAAAATCCCTCCAACACTGCCCTCTGATACTAGAAGACCTTACGATAAAGAAAGAATGAATTCTCAAATCTCTTCCCTCTTTCAAACCCGATAATACTATCAATAGTAGAATAATGTCGTCAACTACTAGCGATGAACCACGGGTGCTACTATTCAAGCGCATGTCTGAGAGCAACCCGCGGTCTCTTATTGTCAAACTTAAAATTGATAACACTATTAAAAGTATCGGCATGTCGTCAACTATCAGCGATGAGAGCAACCTGCAGACTCGTGTACGTATGCGTAGACCCGGTAAAAAAGCTTGGGAAAAGGTCCCCTAATATTGCAAGACTACGTTCTTAGATTGGGAATACTACTTGCGTAGTCCTAATGGCCATAATGGATACTTGCTATCTGACCGGGAAGAAATCATGAGGCATCTGGTTCCTACGCTAGGCAAACGAGTTAGTACTTAATACCTACAGCCGCAAGGGTCAAAGAACGATATCGATGAGATTCGTAAGTTTCCATTTCCAGCGTTATGTCTATTTATCACTAACGTTCTAAAGTGCACGTCACGTATCCAGAGGGATACGCTCTTACGGCCAATTTGGTAGCTTTGGAACTATACGCATCAGGTGACAATTGGCGTATCATCACATCCAGAGGTCTGCAGATACACGAAGAGCCCATGAAAATCGAATCAACAGTCCCGGAATACGAGGCTACGCAAGTTATGACGTATGTAACTCTCGAAGGAACCCCTGTCGTCGTCCTCCCAGTCTTCAATTTCACCATAAACGCCATGGATGTTATACCGGTCCACAAACGAGAAGAGGGGGAAGCCTGTCTGCCACCGGGTGTGCTCGAGTCCCGCATGGTGGTGGTGGATAGGACTGGCGTGCCTCATTGTCTGGAGCTTGATGACTTGATATCAAGTGTACGCGCATGTACTGGTCAGGCTCCATCGCTAGCAGATCTGACCAATCCATGGCTGGTACCTTACTACCAGCAGGGTGACAGATCCAGGGCAGAGGCGTCTATCTACCGACCTTTCCTACACATCCAATACTGGTTACCTGCTGGTGTGGATCAAGCTGCCGGTACGCTATTGTTCAAGGATGAGTACTTTCGAGCAATTACTATTCATACGGTGCGGCGATGGTTTCATTATGAGCCAAAGGCAGACAGGCCTAGACTTCTAGCATTTGAGGACGTACCCGGAACCACACTGCCTTTACTCGATATTAGTCAACATTGGCGCGGATCGATCATGGAGGAAGTCAATGGAGTTCCTTTAACCTCTATCTACATTGGCAGCCAAGGGTCCCTCCATTTAGACCCACCTGGCAGAGGAGCACTGAAACCCACATGGGCACTTTCACCATCGGATGTTCAAAAACTCGCTATGCCATATGAACCAGACCACTATATGACTGCGTATGCAAATATCGACAAAATGAGACCTACGCTAGTCTGTGAACCTGTTTTTCCGTACGGCGCAGGATGTTCTAGTGCGGACCAGGTGCAATACGTCGTTGCACTTGATACAGCTACTGGGTCTAATAAGGAGAACTCTGATGTGGATATGGATACTGGGGTCGTGGCAGCATCTGAAGTCAATAAGTACGGAGGTTCGATGCATAAAGATACAACAATACCTCCGCTTGATGCTCGGCGGGCAACAGCTACTCAATCCACCTCATTCGCGCAAACTCAGTCGTCTGGAAGTACTACACTAATCGGAAATGCTCAAGAAGGTAAGGCTTCCACGGCTTCTCCTTTTGGGCCTCTTATTACAACGCCATGGGGGGTTAGTGCGCAAACAGAGACGCAAGTCATGCCACCATTCGTCGAAGAATCAGACATCTGGTGATAGGAGCCATAGAGGAACTTTATTGTATGTAGTACGGCTGAATCAAATCGCGTCTGCAGATGATAGTAATTGATACCAATAGAAGCCCAATTGTTGCCAATGAACATCTTTCACTTTGAGTAACACAAAATCCCTAGCTTCTCCAAGACAATTAGTTTTAGAGGGTCAACGGTCCAAGGCCCGCAATGGGGGTCGATATCCAAAACTGACAGTACCTTTTCGCTGCGTTTCCCTTTACAGCCTAGCACAATTACCCTTTCTTCTATTCACTTTCATTTCAAAGACATCCTACTACACTCGGTTAACTTCTCTCTAGTTCGAAGATCGAACCCAACATCCAATTGTCAGATAACATAGCATAATCAAGATGGCAGTACTAGCATCCGCATGCCAACTACGTACGTTCTAACCAAGCCCCCGGCTATATCCAAGCTGACATCCTTCCAGAAAGCTTTATGCTGCCTCGGCCGTCTAAGTGTGCGTTATACCTGCCTCTTCCCAACACCCTACTGAATGAGCTGACGTTATTCGCAGTGTCTCGGGCGCTCAATCCTACCATATACACCTCCGAGTTGACAGATAGTCAGCGTTGAATTACAGTCGATAATCATTACGGAAATGCGAAAATGGACGTACTTATCATGGGATTCAGTGTTCGCGACCGAATAAGCATTCACTGCCTCGTGCTGAAATGGCTCCGCAGGCATGCCTCGTTCACCCAGATGGAGCGAGGGACGATGCCAGCATTGGTGGTTATGGCTGGATCCCATGTACTCGTTTATGTCCACAAGGACAAGAGTTTGATATCTACCCAAGTCGAGAATATGTTCTAGGCTGCAAAGGCATTGGAGGTAGTTATGGAAGACGTTATCACACAACGTGATGCACACCTTCGAAACTATCAGGCCTTGGCGCAAGAGGTCCTTACTCACCAGGGCCTGCTATACATCAAACGCACACTGGGACGCCTCGGCCTCGACAATTCGAAGCTGCGTACGCATAACCATTTATTAAGTCATATTCTCACCCAGGAAGAGTCCGCGAATGCCCGAAACACTTCCCTCTCGAACGAAAACGCTTCGCTCCGCGATGAAGTCGTTGCTCTTCGCCAAAAGCTCAAACAGGCGATCAATTCGAATGTTACAAGCAGAGGCAGAGGTGGGGTGTTTGAAAAACCATGTGGCAAATGTGATGACTGGGAGTTCAAGTGTCAAATGCTCCAAGTTCAATTTAATAGCCTCACTGACCTGATGGAAGGTATGGGCCTGGCTTGAGTAGGGAGGTAGTTGCTGCATTCTCTGAATATACGTACTTTTAGAGATTCAAAGATGTTTTATAGCCACAATGAAAAGCGTTTCCATCCTCGTTTGGCGATCCGGACGATGGGGCCGTATCTCGACAGAAGACCGTCCGTTTTGTTGGACTGTCACGGGTATAATTACCACGCCTCTACAGCGAAACCCTTACGGCCGAAAGTCGTGAAAATAGAGTCAGCCTCAGCCTCCAACAATCGTGCAGCAGCATCGGCGTCTTTTCGACCAATAACACTCATCGGGGGTTAATACTGTCAGCCTCCTACGTGCATGCAGCAGCATCGGCGGCTTTTTGACCAATTGCACTTATCGGGGGTCAGTACTGTCAGCCTCCTGCGTGCATGCAGCAGCATCGGCGGCTTTTCAACCAATAACACTTATCGATGGGCGCGACACGCAATGCCTGCCAAGGGGCCTGCAGACAAAGGACTCGCAAATGCTTGTCTCCTTCCTAGGCATCAGCTTTCGCACCGTCCATCCAGGTTTTGCGTGCATTGATCGAAGGAATGTATCAGATCAGGTAAATACAATTGGGTTACACCAGAAAGCCGCGTAGACACTCGCATCCTCCCCTTAAACCATAGTCTGGTTGGTTTTTCATCTCAGCTCATAACAATCTGGCATCCACTCACCCTTTCTTCATTGATGTATTTACTTCTGGCCCGCTACGACTTTGCTCTACCACGAAATCAACCCAGTTTACCTTCCTTCTCCGCATTTCTTTAGCAGCTCTGCCACCTCTGTCACTCCGGCACTTTGATTTTTTGCTTTTTTGAGTCTCGTCCATTCTACCCTCGACTCAACGTATCTTCTACCCCCCCTTACCACACACTCTCCCTTACCACAATGTCGTCCGGTCAAAATGATCCCTCCCAGTACCTCGTCACCTTCGGCCCCGACGCCAACTGCACCCTCGCCCTATGCCCCGTCGAAGCCTCCCTCCAGGGCTACCGACCCGCTTTGGGTGTGCAAATCGCCTTTATCGCCCTCTTCGGCGTCTCCATGCTCATCCACCTAGCCCAGGGCATCCGCTACCGCACCTGGTTCTTCGCCAGCATGATGGCGCTCGGCTGCATCGGCGAGATGATCGGTTACGGCGGGCGCATTTTGCTGTACCAGAACCCCTTCTCCTTTGACGGCTTCATCATCGAGATCTGCTGCATTACCATCTCGCCCGTCTTCTTCGCCGCCGCCATCTACGTCTCGCTGCTCAGGGTCACGAATTTCTTGGGCCCCGAAGCTTGCAGGTTTCCCGTCAAGATATACGTGTGGGTGTTTGTGCCTTGCGATATCGTTAGTTTGATCTTGCAGGCCGTGGGCGGCGCGTTGTCATCGAGTTCGGTGGGAAGTGACAAATCGGGCGAGTACATCACGATTGCAGGTCTGGCGTTCCAGGTCTTCACTCTTTCTGTCTTCATCGCTATGGCGTTAGACTACCTCTTCCGCTACATCTCGTACCGTAAGTCTCAGCAAGTAGATCAACGCCGAATCCTTTCGACGCGCCTCCTGATCTTTGGCGTCTTCTTCTCGGCATCTATTCTCTTTATCCTCATCCGTTGCTGCTACCGTATCGCCGAGCTCGGTCAAGGATACAGCGGGTCACTCTTCCGCGAGGAGGGTCTGTTTATTGGGCTGGAGTCGGTAATGGTGATCCTGGCAGTATTCGCCTTGAACATCGCTCAACCAGGTACGCTTCTGTCCCATGTAGGGGATTTCTCGTTCGTACTGACACTCAGTTGCAGGCTTCGCATTCCAGAACCGCACTCAGGAGGCCTATGCAACCTATGGTAACAAGGTTGAACAGGAACCCAGCTCCGAGCAAAAGGCGTCAAGTGTAAGAGAAGTCACTCTGACCCAAGAATAAAACAAGTCGTAAGGCAGGCCGCCAACAGCCCTCGGGCAAACGGCAAAACGCTCCAACCTGGCGATGGATATGTTGCCCATCCGAGGGATCGGCGCATATGGCGCCCTTGTAACAGGGTCTAAATGGTCTGACGGAGGCCATCTGATCCATGCCGAAGCAGAATAGGCGTGTAGGCTAGCAGCGGATGGAATTTTCTTTCTTGTATCACCTTTCGTCGCCAGCGAATAATATACTGGCATAGCGAGAAAGGCTCAAATAAAGCCCGAAATCCAGCGTTCGTATTAGAACAGCTCGTGGTCGCGATCACATTCGTCGCGTGTGTACGATGTTACTCGAAAACTTCAACGTTTTTCAATATGTTTTCAATCTCGCCCTCATCGGCGATATCAAACGCTTCTTATATGTGGTTTCGTAGCATTATGTATAGAGTGAGCCATCGTGTCCCAAAAGTGTAAACGTCTGCTCGCGACTATCACATCGCTTAATATAACTGCTTTCCGCTTGTATTTAACTTGCTTGCATAGTGAATTAAAAGGTCCAAAATATGTAATATATTATATACATTATAATAAGTAAAGTATAACATGTTATAGAGTTTTATATAGTAGCGTGCTTATATAAGCAACTATTTCCAATAGTATACTACTATACTCTATAATTATACTATTTTGATTAAAGTTTATAGGATAAAAGGAAATAGTAGAAGAATATATAAAATTGAAATAGTAGAAACAGAACTTTAAATTTAAAAGCTTCTAAATATCTCTAAATGCTTCCAAAATCAGGTTATATAAGGTGTTAGTATCATAGAGGTGATTACTTAGTACTAGCTAGTAAGACTTAATCTAGGTTATAGTAGTAATTATATAAGAAGAGAAGAGGTTATCTCTAACTATAGGCCTTAGAGGTTAAGCCTTTATAGCTTAGTCATCACTTGCTAAAGACATGTGACCATATATCCTAATATTAGCAAACTCTCTTTTATACTCTAGTTGCCTATTTAGAATAGGTAGAAATCATAAGTTCTTTTATATCTATTATTATTAATATAATATAGATCTCGCCTTCTAAAATTATATTATATAATATATTGCTAAAAATCATACACCTGACATTTAGATAAGTAGTAGCTAATTAGATCCTAAAATATAAAAACTTCTACTAGTATTTCTGCGATTGCGCTAGCAGCTATAACTAATAAGGAACTAATAAGGAAGTATCCTTACAAGTACTTAGAATCTATAGTAAAAAGCTTATAAGATATGTTTTAGACTCGTCTTAAATAGGTATAGACTATAGCTCCGTCTATAGCTTTATAGATTCCTATATATCTCTCTTTACCTATCCTTTAATCTAAATTATAAGGGCATTTATATTAATAAGAGTCTCTAGAGCCTTATTTAGGATTGACTTTATTATAGTATCTACTAGATTATCTTAGCTATTGATCTAGCAAATCTTATAGATCTCCTAATACTTATAAGACTCTTAAAAGGCTATAATATTAATTATAAGATACTTTTCTCTTATTATCCTAAGCTTTATAAGATACTTATATAGCAAGTAGAAGTCTATATAGACAATTACTAGGATAGTAGGAAGTCCTAGCTATATAGTAATAACCTTAAAAGTAGTACTAATCGCGGTTATAATATTAATACTAGCTACTATTCTATAGATCTTAAATGCTAGGATACTTCTTATAATATATTTACTCTTAGTTAAACTTTAGTAGATAAGATTACTATTAACTATAAATCTATCCTCTTCTATTAATTCATTTGTAGTTATAATAATATATTCTAACTAGGAACTTAAATCTTTATTATTTACAAATAAGCTATTAATAAAGATATAAAGTTTAATACTTTAAAAATCTAGTATAATATAGTTAAGGCCTTAATCAAAATACAATATCTACTATTTAAGGCGCTTATTAAATTGTATTATATCTTCCTTTATAAAGTCTTAGTATTATACTACTACTAATAGATCAAATATAGCCTCTAGCTAGCAAATTGAAGTAATATATATTCTATAAGCTTGTTACTAGATATAGGTCTACTTAAAATCGTTAGATTTAATATTAATTAGATTGATCTTCTTACCTTACTTCTTCTATTATAATAAGATCCTACTATTGCTTATAGTAAGCATATATCTATTAAAAATCATAAGAGCCTTTAGTATTAACTTCTTCTTAGGTTTCGCGCTTAATTTAGTTTTTACTAGCTCGTCTTCCTTATACTAGGCAAATGTATTATCTGCTAAGATAATTATATTATTTATCTATATCCCTACAATTCTAAATCGCTCTTCTATTATTATAATTAGAAAGTATAAGTTATATATAGAAGTAATTATAACAAGTTTCTTCTTATAGTAAGAGTTGTATATTATAAACTAGTAGGTCCCTACTTCAGGCACTCTATATAGAGGCTTAATTACTCTAATAATAGTATTTTTAGGAAATTAGTAACGAAACTAGTATAGTAAGTATATTAAGATAATTTAAGTTAGCTCTAATATCAATTATATATAAGCTTAAGTAATATTATAAAGCTATAGTTCTAGCTTATAACGTCCTAGGAGCTTTCTTCCTAATAGGGTTAGAGCTATAATGATTTTCTAGCTTACTTTCTAGATTATTAGAGATTACGTTAAAATAGCTTCCTTCCTTTAGTTATTAAAGCCTTAAATAATAAGCCTTAATTTCTTAAAAGAGGAATCTATTACCTTTCCTTTAATCTTATTAATAACCTAAGAATTAAAGATATATATATAGCTATAGATTATAGTATTATAGGTTAAAAGTTTAAAGACTCCTCTATCTAGTAATCCTTTAAATTCGTTATTATCTAAAGCCTTAAATAGTACTCTAGGAGTAGTAATCTTACCTTCTCTTTATAGCTTATAAGAGAATTTAAGATTAGCTACCTCCTTATAAGTAAGAAATACTATAGTAATAGTACTATTTAGGCCTATTATTATAGTAAAGTTATAGTCTAGATTGCTTATAAAATTAATGTTTTCAATTGCTTTTAGCTTGTTTTTAGAGCCTTTAAAGCGACTTCTACCTTGCTTCTAGAGTTCTAGATACTTGACCTATTACTTAAATTAATATTTAGATTAAGGCTTAAGTTAAGACTTACTCTTAAAGGCTATTACTACTATGCCTTAATTAACTTTATCGCTTTTATTATTGAAAAATTAATAGATAGACGTAGATCTAAAGCTTATAGAACCTACTAGTATTAGTATCTATATAATATAGCTCTTGCCTTTAATTCTAATAAGTTTAAATAGGCCTATCTAGCCACGCTTCTTGCGATAAACGTAAACGTCTAATTATAATAGAAGTGATAATATTACGCTTATATTAGAGCTATTTCAAGTTGCTAGTACCTCTTAGACTTGTCATTTAGCTTAAAGCTTCTATAACTTTTAAGTTGCCTTTTAAATAGCTTTAGCTTATTAAATAATACTAGGGGATAAGACTATATTTTTTATTATCTTAAGATATACTTTAAAGATAAGCAAAGTTAGGATAATCCTATTAGGACCTACTAAATTATTAATTGCCTTTACTACTATTTACAAGATAGCTTCTTAAGATAAATTATTACCTAATTTATTATTTAAGATCTAGAAGACTTATTAGAGTAGTATATAGTAACGTTCTATCTTTCTAATACTATTATACGATTCTATAGATACCTCTTTAACCTATATTAATAATGCCTTTACGTTTTATCTAAACTTTATAGATATAAAATTAGTACTAGTATTATAAACTATAAGATCTAATAGTCTTTAATAGACGTTAATCTAGTATATTCTTAGAGTATCCTAAACGTATTTCGTAGATATATTATCTAGGAATCAAGTTGCCTAGAAGGAGGTTACTATATCAATAATCTAAAAGACTACCTTACTATTAATATAAAGTATATTAATAATAATCTTAGAATTAAAGATTAGATTATTACTTAGTATAAACTTGAATCTATTAGAAGCTTTCTGATATATCTAGTATTAGTAGTAGTACTTTATAATAGTCTGAATAGTCTCTAATTTAGAGTCGTAGCTAGCTTACTAGAGTATTTAAAATAATCGAGGTACTAAAGAGTACCTAAATCGTTAATATAATTAGTATAACTTAGTCTCTATAAGTAAACTCTAAGTAATACTTTATTCTATATAATATAGTAGTATCTAAAAGTATTTCTAATTGCATATAATTAGGATATATCGATCGCCTTGGACTAGTATATTCTAGAGGTTATTAAGTCAAACTTCTAAATAGTCTATATCTTAGATATATAGTAAAAATAGAATAGTAGTAGGAACTATATAGAATGTGATTAGACTGATTAGGGTTAGTATAATAATAGTACTCTTAGAGGTTGCCTTTCTTTTGCTAAAATGAATACTATACTAGCCTACTATTAAATCATTAAGCTTAATACTCTAATCAAGCTTCTATAAGGCTTAGAATTAAGGCTTACTAATAGTAGATACTTCTAATATGCTACTATTAGGTATAATACCTTAGAAAACATTAGAATTATAATAAGTCTTAAAAGTATATAATAATAAATTGTTAATCTTATTACTCTTATTAGTAGGATATAGTTTAGATACTTTAATAGGCGTTTTAGTAGGCGTTTTTATAGGCGTTTCGCTTAGTAATATACTTCTTAAGATAGTCTTAAATTGCTTTCTAGTATTCTAATTAGTTAAATAGATATTAGAGTTATTAGACTTTTCTAATATATTATACTTTATAAAAGTATAATATACTAATTAGTCGTTTAAAATTGCTACTACTTAAAAGTAGTTATCTTTATTATACTTATTAAAATAATACTTACTAAAGTTTGTATTGTTTTTAATATTAAAGTTATTAATATCTTCTATGATACTATTAGGCTTATCTATAATACTATTAATACCTTTCTCTTCTACTAGGAAGCTCTAGTAGTAAGCAACTAATTAGGAATAACTTTAATTAAAGAAAGGATTTTACTCTTTAAACTTTATAAATAAAGCCTAGCGCTTTTCTACTAGATACTTTATAGACTAGTATCTAGGCTTCCTATAGATATAGTACTTCTTCTATAATAATAATAATAATAATCTATTATTACCTTAAAAAGGTCTACTTTTAAAGCTAGCTCTTAAGTTATTACTACCTTGCTAGCTTCTTCTACTTCTATATTTATAGTCGAGGAAGTTATAATTATATAGATTAGTAATAATAATATAACTATCTAACTTAAATTAATTAATTAAGACCTTTAATCATAGCAAATTGCTAATTGCTAACTTTAATTAACTATATATTACTTTAAAGGTACGTCCTAGAACTATGAGTATAAGGTTGCATTTAGTAATTCTATAATATAATACAATTAGCTGATTCTAAATGCTTATATCTTAATAGTACTTTATAAGTAACGCGATCTATATTATTATAAGCTTTTTAAAGAGTATTTCTAGATACTAGAGAATAGATTTGCTAGTATTTATATATATAATACTTACTAGTATTATTACTTCCTACTTTTCTATATAGAATTGCTATATCTCTTCTATTTTAAAGTAATCCTTAATTAACTTTACTATTATATTAAAGTTATAGCCTAGGCTAGAGACATATCTATAATAGAAGTCTTAAGTCTATCCTTTTAGTATTATTAGTATAGCTTTACTATAGTAATCAACTAGAAGTCTAATATTATTATATACTTTATAAAAGATTTAAAGCTTATCTTATATAACCTTATAGATCTTACTATTATACTTCTTATTATTAGTATAGAACTTAGCTAGATTTATAAGCTTTAATACGAGTTTATCTAAAGTAATCTCTAGCCTTATACTAGGCTTAGATCGTAGGAGATCTTTAGTACTAGTAACATTTATAGAAGCTAGGTTATTTTAATTTATTAGGTTTTAATTACTTTAAGGATTATAAGAGATAGTATAGTACTAGGTACTCTATTATTAATTATATCTTCCTCGATTTCTACTAGCCTACTTATCTTTTTAAGCATATTATTCTACTTTATCTTTATTAATAAGATATTGCAAATTATACTTATATAAAGCTTCTAGTATCTTAGCTTATTACTACGCTACTATAGTAGCCTATTAGGTTATTATATTAATAGCTTTAGCCTATGCTTATAGCTATAAATTATACTTAACGTCTTTAAGATACTAAGCTTCTAGGTTAAGAGGTTAAAGATTATCTACTAGAATAGATAAAGGAGCTTAACTAATAAATCTTCTACTAGTAATAGATCCTATAATTAAAGATATCTAGTAGGTTTTCTTTACTAAAGTTAGGATTAAGGTAAGAATTAAAGATTCTATTTAAAGTAAATTGCTTTACGATTTTCTTTATAAGCTATAATGCTTACTCCTCTTCTATAAGGATAGCAATTAGTCTAATTATAACTTTCTTATATCTTTCTATTATAATATAAATCCTATATTAGTAGAAGAAGTTATAGAAATCTTTTATAATTTGTACCTATCCTATTTAAAAGATATCTTATATCTAGCTCGCAAAATCCCTCTTATATACTATCTATAGTATCTAGTCTATATATTACTACTTCTTATAAAGTATTATATAGTAGATAAAGGAAGTTATAATTATTTTAGAAGAGATATTTTCAGAAATACTAATATCAATTACTACTTCTTATATGTTTTTAGTAATCGTATTGTTATACTATACTAGTATAGCAATTATAGTCGCTATTATCGCGTTTATATTATCATTTAGGTTTAATCTTACTATTAAACGTAAGTAAAGAGAGTCTCTTTTAGGAGGCAATTTAGTAAGAGTATATTAATCAGATTAAGGTTATTCTATATAATAGATACTTTCTCTATAGACTATAAGCTACTAAAAGAGATAAAGATCTAACTTGTTTATTAGACTTAAGGACTTATAGTTCTCTCCTTTAATATAAAGCGTAAATTGGTATTATAGTAATTAGGATTTAGGCCTTTTTATAAGTCTCTTTTAAGTAATACTACTTTCTCTATCTCTTCTAATTAAAGTCTTACTATTCTATAGTCATCTTTATAAGAAGAACTACTAATTAGTATTAGTATTATAAAGGTAATTACTTAGTACTAGCTAGTAAGACTTGATCTAGGTTATAGTAGTAATTATATAAGAGGAAAAGAGATTATTCTTAACTATAGGCCTTAGAGGTTAAGCTTCTACAGCTTAGTCATCACTCGCTAAAGACATATGACCACATATCCCGACATAAGGCTTTAGAGGCGCGTGCCTATACCTAATTACTAGTTTCTACTAGTTTTGTTTTTTAAGCTTTAATAATATCCTTAATACTTTTTTACTTCTACTAGAAGTAAAACTATATTTCGCTTTCTAGATTAAGTGATATTCTAGTAAATACTATTTTACTTATTCGAGAATACTATTAACTAAGAGTTAAATAATAATCGAAATATATAAAACATATCTAAGGCTAGTAGTAACCTTATTCCGAATCCTAAGAATAGCTCTAAGCTAAGGCTTATACTAGAGTAGAACGTCGAGATAGGCCAATTCTCTTTAGTCTATAGCTATATATACTAGTTCTTTTGACAATTTTAATATATATAAGTAGTTATCTATAGGACGGAAAGTTGTAGTTATAAGTAGGACGATACTATACTAGTACTTCTAACTACTAATGCGATATATAGCTGATTGATAGTATATCTTCTAAAAACGAGAATAAGTATAACTAGAAAGCCTCTTAGTATAGCGTAGAAGATACTATAATACCTTATACTAGTAAGACTTGATAGAGAGAAGTTAGCAAAATTAAGCGAGATTCTAAAGTCCACCACCTTTAAAGATGACAACAGAGCTTTTTATAAGTAAACATATACTAGAAACAAGAAACAATGCTCAAAATAAAAAGAATCAACCTCTTATATAGGAGTTACAAGTTGCGGGAATAGTATGGTTAATGCTCAGTATTTGAAATCGATAGAGTCACGATAGATACAGCGTCCCCGCATAGTAGAAAGCATACTTGATTTTAAAGTCAACCTTGCAGCGTCTTATCATTGCTTCTAGAAAAGTGCACCTAGAATAAATTGTATCCAAATCTGTCTCCTTGACCAATGTCCAAGATTGTCTGCACGAACATTTGAGAAGATCAAATTCCACCAAATCTATTCATAAGCAACAGTCACCGTGCCACCAGATATTGTTGTTGATGTAAGAACACTGCCGTCCTCCTCCAGATAAATATTGACTGCACTGTCACTACCCGGTGTAACGGTGTCCCCATTTACAATAGCGCTTGCTCCAGTGAAGGTAACAGTTCCAAAGTCAGCAAATGGAACTTCTGAGCCGCCGGAGAGAAAGTCCTCGACAATCCATTCAGCGCTTTCACCGGGGATGGGCGAGCTTTCTCCGGTAAAAGTGTGCGATACCGTCGATCCACCACTCTTCAGTGTCGTAACTCCACTGTTGGTGCCAGTCTTCGTTGCGGTGACAGTAACAACCGAGCCAGCACTCACAGAAATCCCCGAGTATTCGACCAAGGAAGCCGGGAGGTACTCATACCCTATGCAACGAATTAGTACGATAAACAATCAAATCTGTTCAGGTAGCTAGAGAACTTGGGAGCTATCTCAGGAGCAAAGATCCCACATTCTGCGGAACATGTTTCCTTGCCTCTTGACATAGATCTCAAGATCTCAAATTCAGAGCTGACGAAGAAGGGTAGCTTTTAACGAGAATCTGCTTACAAGCCTCGTATTCATACTCCCCATCTTCAATACACCAGAGGACACCGGTCTGAATGAGGTCGGAATTGGAGTAACCGTCGATTCCCACCCATGCAGCGCCACAATACTCCGAGCTAGAACTGCCACCAGATGGAACGGTGGGCTTCGGGACTGTGAAGGTACCAGAGACCTCAGTGATGCCTGAACCAGTAATAGCGGCACCTGCCCAGTTAGAAGACTCTTTAGCGGCAGTTCCATTGACAACAGTGACATCGGGGGCGCCTTTGAATACGTTGGAGCGGCGGAGAGCAGTCCTGGCACGGATAGTATCTCTGGCCTCCTGCTTGCGAGCAGCGAGGTTGGACGCGAAGGTGACGTTGGCTATCAAAAGCACACTTGCGGCGGAAGTGAGGAATCTCATCTTGAAAGATTTATGCTGAAGTAGTCAACTGAGTTGGATAAAAGCAGATCAAGGATTGTCAGCGAGGGGATAATCTGAATGATAGTGAACTGAGGAGTATGTGTTGACGATCTCTCAAGATTTAAACGTCTATCAGTAGGACTTTATACGTTTTCAATATTTCTGCGATATACTGCTCGTATCGAGGTACGCTTCCGCTGATAGCCTTGACGCCTGTAAAGGGTCACTCGCATTCGAAAATGCCCCTGAGCTGAAAACTGAAATAGGAATGTGTGATGTGCTTTGAAGCGAGAAGACGTCTGTCGACCTCAAAATGTCGTTCTACAGGCTCCCACCCACTGTTCGGCCGACCTCAGGGTATAATACTTCATTATTGGAATCAACGTATCGTTGCCGCGAGACATCGGTATATTTTGTTTTTGCAACCTGCCTATTCTAGAGAATGTCTCCGCTGAATGTGTGCTGATCATTACGCGTCGCGGAGGTCATGTGCCTAGGGACTATGAAGCGTATCGCAACCAGCATATTCATCATGCAGATAAGGATCGAGTTCGCAGGGAGAGTTTCGCCAAAGGCAAGCTTGTTTTTACAAAAACAGCTCTTGCTTTGCAGATCGCGGTCAGGCGTGACCATCAAGCAGTCGGGCTAACAACTTATCCTCGGCTAACCCCTTGTCGCGGAAATTCATATTTCCGTATCTTTATTTTGTCCCCGTTTAAATTAAGCTTATTTACTTAATGTGATACCGTACTATTTCGCCATCAAGGAATTCTTTTACGCTTGTTTTGCTTATACACCTGCTATACGAGGCATCTGATTAGTCCAGGTAGCTATAGTGGGGTGTACTAAACGGAGACTTTATACCCTAGCATTGAAAGCGGATCAGGAGTAAATGTTTCCATAACTCTATATATGCGAAAGCACCTAGTCGCCTGATGCGAATCGCATCATGGGATAAACTTCTGCAAAATGAGTATAAAACAGTTCCTTGATAGCGAGTTAGCACAGTACCAGGAACCCCTCCGATGAGACGAAATAAGCTTTCTCAATCTGCGGGCAAATCTGCGCTACAATAGTGGGGTACGGAGGTAGTATAAATTAACGCCATTGCGAAAAGCAATGGGCCAATGGCAACATGATTCAAGGCGACCCTGTAATGCTACCCTATAATCAACCTTGCTTCTAGTAGAAGTATATCTCTACTACTTGAATTATCCCACAAATAGCAGCAGCCATATTGAACGGAACTTGATATCTTGCCGTTACACCTCAAGACTAATCCTTGTGTTCCTCCGGCATTGGCGACATGGGGCTTTAGAAGATGCCGAAGAGCTCGGCGGCTACTTAGTCGTTGATACGGATAACTTCTCGTATTACCTTACGCGGAACACCGGAATGTCAAAGTTCTTAATGAAACTATTCCCAAATTGACTCAATGTGCCGTCAAAACCATTACCTAGTACCTTGGCAAAAGTTTCGCAAAGCTTATCAACGGAGCTGGAACTGGTGGGAATACGAGAACGACAACAATGTGGAGCCGTCTGAATGCACCGGGCTCAGATTGCATGGTATATGACACAGAGCTTCATTGATTCCAAAGATTACAAGCCATAATTATTCAGTCTATCTGTATTCCAACTGAGAAAGAAAAGAGACCATTTTGAATTCCGAGGACGACCGAACCTTACCGGTTTTTCCGAACTTTATGACCGTTCTCTTGCGTTCTCTCTCATTCTTATGCTCTTTTGTTCGTACTTCATCTTGTGTCTCATAATCCAGCATCTGAAGTGTCCCTGCACACAGCCAAATCTGGTGTGATGAAATGCTGTATCTAGCCAGAAAAACACGCATAAACAGAGCGATAGCTGGTTGATTTGGGCTGGGGAACCGGATCGGAAACTTATGCTCAATTCTCGAATATCAACCTGTCTATTTTTGCTTATTGGATATTAGGTTTGTCCACGCTGGTTCACGGGACAAAGTCTCAATCATCTTCAGATACGACTGGTCGATGCTCAGGCTTCCATCAGCCTTGACCTGAGAGGCACACATTAATCTCAAGTAAGGATAAAAATGCTAGAACGACTGACCTCGATCAACCCTTTCCGATACAGCTCCACCACTTGCGTATCTCGTTCGAGATAATTGGAATATCTCTCGTTGAATAAATCTTCACTGTCATCGCCCCTTTTTCGATTGAGGTACCTTGCTCTAGCAACCTCTTTTGGACAAGATATCGAGATAGTCAGGTCGGGTGTGTCGGACTGTCTCAAATTGAATATGGGGTATTTAGATGGGGCTAGTGAAACTCACCTTGAATTCAGCGCTCATTGCCTCCCTGAAGGCCTTGTCTTGTTCCAGATTCCGAGGAAAGCCATCGAGAAGAAACACTGATGTTCCCTTACTCATCTCCTCTTTGATCTTCTCTATCAAGAGCGAAACGATGACGTCTCCGCGTACTAAACCTCGTGTACCGCCAGATCTTACGGCATCTACAATGTCTGGTTGATCGGCCAAGGGGCCGTTGATGAGGTAGCGGAGGTAGTCTCCTGCAGAGAGATGATACAGGTTGTGATCTTCTGCGAGGCGTTTGCATAGGGTTCCTTTTCCAGATGCTGGCGGCCCTGAAGACAAGGTTAGCCGAGAATGCTTTGCTTAAAAGGGGGGTTTAGCTACCCAGAACGAAGATAATGAATGGCTTGGCAGCCATTATCCCGTCAACACGTACACTTCCTGACTGCCGTGCAAAGTGTGAAGTTTTATAGCTTGAGCTGTTCAAATGATGTAGTGTGTATGTAAGCTGTGTATGTAAGCAATGTTTGTGGTTCGGTGGTTGGGCCCCTCTTTCGGAAGCTTCGGATTAGTACTAGCGGTACCTACCTTATTAGTAAGCTTGGTTACGTACCTATGTAGGTATCTATGCTTGGTGGTCAAACTTGGCCTCCTCAGTTTGAGCTAACCAAACAGCAAACAACAGCCGTGAAAGCAAACTGCAATCAAAAGTCAGAACCCGCAAGTGTTCTTATATCTGAACCCCACGTCTCACTTCGTCCGGATAATTGTTCCTACTCAGTCAAGCTGAAAGCCTCCTCCAATATGGTCTTTCTTGCAGTCCTAGTCTTGGCAGCAACCCTGATGGCAGTCATCTACGCATACCGATACTCCTCTCATTCTCGACCTCTTTCTATTCTCCCCGGTTCCCTCAAAGAGGACGAGATAGTCCCCGTCAGCGTCAACTATTTTTTCACACGCAAATGCAACGCTGAGTGCAAATTCTGTTTCCACACCGAAACATCGAGTTACAAGCTCCCTCTCCAAGATGCTGAGTACGGCCTCCGCCTACTAGCCGCGGCTGGTATGAAGAAAATCAACTTTGCAGGTGGAGAACCCTTCCTCTACCCCAAGTACCTGGGGTCTTTATGCCGATATTGCAAGGAAGATCTGGGACTGGAAAGTGTCAGCATTGTTAGCAATGGAACTAAAGTGACTGGAAAGTGGCTTAAAGACTATGGGTCTGCTGTCGACATCTTGGCTATTTCTTGCGATTCGACCAATCCTGAAACGAATAAGGCCATTGGGCGTAGAGACCGTGGTTCTGGGGAGGCATTTGACAATGTGAAAAGCCTGTTCCAGATTAAAGAGTGGTGTCAACAATATGGAATCAGATTTAAGCTCAACACTGTGAGTATTCTGAGATCCAAATTCCCGGGAAATTCTATTGTGCTGAACAAAATACTATCCTCAACTCGGAGGCTTGTAAATAATGAAAATACGCTAACTTTGCAATTGCTTATTAGGTCGTCTGTTCGCTAAATTGGGAAGAGAGTATGGCAGACATGGTGCAGAAGCTCGATCCATTCCGATGGAAAGTATTCCAAGTCCTTGTCGTAGTTGGCGAGAATGAAAGCGATATACGACGAAAGAGGGATGCGACGAAGTTTGTCATTACAGATGCGCAGTACGAAGACTTTTGCAATCGACACAAACATCTGAAGTGCATGATTCCGGAACCAAACAAAGCCATGAAGAGCAGCTATCTAGTAAGTTGCGTGACACATAACAGAGCTTCTTGACTGCTGACAATGACGATTTAGCTTATTGATGAGTACATGCGTTTCCTTGACAAAGGAGATGGGGACGAGAAAGTGTCGGAATCCATCTTGGAAGTTGGGGTTCAGAAGGCTATTAAGCAGGTTCGGTGGGATCAGGAAGAGTTTCACAATAGAGGAGGTATCTATGACTGGGATAGTGCAGCTGAGAAAATGAATAGCTGTGGTGGTCGAAGTGGGGATAAGAAATTAGAATGGTGATAAAGGATCGCTTTGTAACAGTGCTTTATTCGCCTGTTAGCAAACTCTCCTAGGTAGACGGTCTTCCTCCGAAGTGAATAACCTAAGTCAAACTTTAGTACTCTGATTCAGTCTACTTTCGGCAAAGCCTGCCCTTAAGGATAATGAAATAAAAACGATTATTAGTAATGACTACTAGATCAATAGCTAGGGTTTAAGGGTGAGGAAAGCTCAAGGGCGTTCCGCCTATTCATAGGTTAACTCCTTACTGCTTTCTAGCTAGTCTGATAATAAGTATATCGATCTGTTTTAATGTGAAATATAGAGTACAAATTAAGTGATTGTTAGATGAAGAATTATAACCAAACGTATACGTTTAAGTTAATACGTCTTACATTCTCATCTTTTTAATCTTATATTTCCTCTTATATTTTTGTTATCTAGTAGACTATTACTAAGCCTGCTTATTGCGGCTTGTATGTTATAGTAGCTTTATTAGATAGCTGCTTACGTCAGCATAGTAATCCTACTCTAGCTAAAAATCCTTAACTATTACTAAGTCAAGGATTACTTTTGCTAAATCGAGGATATACTAAGCATTATCTTACATACTCCTCTATGCTTTAGTAGGCAACTATACTAAAAACTAGAGTATACTATATATACTTAGCATACTCTACCTTAATATACAATTCTTACTTTTTGATTATAATTAAAGCTATTTAGACTCTACTCTTATATAATACCCTACTACTATATATATCTCTTCTACTATACTTACTACTATATATGCCTTACCTAATCATTATATCTAGCTTTAGGATCTAGCTTGTTAGCGCTCTTAATCTTCTCAAATTCCTTAATTATGCCTTTCTTTACCTTTACCTAGCTACTCTATTCCTAAATCTTATATCAAGTAATAGGAAGCTATATATACTATAGCTATAACTAAAGCTATAGTACTTAATCCCTAATTAGGAGTAATCCTACTACTTATTTTTAACCCTACTTTATATAATTTAGACTTATTAGTAGAGTATCTATTACTACTAGATAAGGCTCCTATTCTTACTAAGTATAATACTTCTTTCCTAGATGATTAGATTCTCTTTAATAGCTTTAATGATACTATAAAAGCATTTAATAAGTAGGCCCGTAATACTAGATTTGAAGAGAAAAGTACTTCTTCTTCTAGAAAAAGTAATATTAAGTATTAGGAGTATAAGAAAAGTAGGAAGATAGATACTAGGCATAAGGTAGCTACTCTTCCTAAAAAGAAGAGTAAAAGAAAACCTTTAAAGAAGATAGGTTACTTATATAAATTTAGTATTAAGAGATAAGGTTAAAATAAGAGTAATCTCTAGTATATTATTACTAAATACAGTTATTACAACTATAGCCCTAATGCCTTATTAGCGCTCCTATCTTATTATTACTAGATTATGACTCCTAAAGACATTTAGTAGATTATAGTATAGGCAAATAATAAGGATTCGCCTAAGATTATCATTAATTACCTTAATTGTAATAGACTAGATCAGCCGGATTATATGCTAAATACGAAGGATTTATCTAATATAATCTAAGCTAATAAGAGCGATTCCTTTAATAGTATGTCTCCAATCTAATAGCTTCTTCGATAGCTTAAAGAAGACAATTTTCGCCCTAAATATAAGTAGGATAAGAATAGTTACCTAACTAGACTTTTCTTCATATATCTAGAGGCAGTAAACTTATAGTAGAAGAATTCTAATATTCTCTTAATAGATTATACCTATAAGACAAACCGATTTGTAATACTAATAATAATATAATCTTATAAATCGCTATCTACTTTCTAAGTCATAAGATGAATAAGGATTACGACTAGGCAATAAAGCAACTTTGGTATATCCTTAATAAAGGTTAAATCGAGGCTTTCTAAACGATTATTAGTAATAGATAGAAGTCTTTAATCAATAGAATTATTAATTACTTCCTAAGTTTAAAGTATATCTTATATTAATAGTATATGACTAAAAATATAAAGCTTAAGACGAAGAAGTTCTTCCTAGCCTCTAAATAAGACGAAAAGTAGAAGTTCTAGCTACTAGACCCTAGGTATTAGGAGTTTTTAGACTAATAGGAGCAGCTAATTAGCTCTAAATCGATTCCTGACTACTCTAAGAGAAAGAGGCACTTTTTACGCTCTAGGAAGTAGCCTTCTAGAACTATATTATATTATCTTAAATAGCTTAAATAGTAAGAGAAATTAGTCTCCTACTAGGTTGATTCTTACTTTAATACTAGTAATAAATCCTCTTCTCGCCTTAAAGGTCTATATATAGTAATAAAGTCATATATCCAAGTCTCTTTAGGCGATTTAGTATTATTTTTCAAGAAGCTAATCCTCTTTTAGGCTAATTAATATAAGATGATAAAAGCGAAGTAGGCATAGTAGGCTACCTTCTATCAACTCTAGTATAATCATAAGATCTTCTAATATATTAGGCCTTATATCTTAAAGCTATATATATAGATGATCTATAAGTAGGAACGCTTATTAGTAGTAAAGCCTAAGGATCAACTCTCTTATAATTGCTCTAGTTTAACCTATAGCTTAAGAAGTATTCTATATATTAAGGAACTATATAAGCTTCAACTTTTAGGAGAGAAATTAGAGCTGAAGTATATTGATATATACTAGTACTACTATTGCCTAAAAGTAGAAGTTCATCCCTCTATTCTAGGCCTAAAAGGGGTGCCTATTTTAACCCTCCTCTAAATGGTAATAGTTAGTAAGAAGAAGATAAAGACTAGAAGGCGCTCTAGAGGAAGCTATAGGAAGGAATCTAGTACTTAGCGAATCCCTTCTACTTTATTAGCTATAGATAGCTTCTATCTAGCTACCTTAGCTCTATCTAGTAGTAAGCCTCCCGCTCCCTCTTACTATAGCCTAATAGAGTAAAAGGTGATCAATACCTAAGGCCATATAACTAAGGCAAAATCACATAGCTAAAAGTATACTCCTACCTTTCTATATACTTCTATACCTCTCCTAAAGACCTCTAGAAGCCTAGTAAGTCATATACTAGCTAAGGCATTATTATCTTCTTTAGTACTAGTAGGAATAACGATTATCTATAGACCTTCTAGGTCTATAAGAGTATTAAATCAACTAAGCCGTCAGGTGACCCCCCTACTTCTATACTAGTCCCTCTTCTTCTATAGTAGATATTTAACCTTATAATCTTACTAAAATAAGGCATTATAGCCTAGGATTTAGTACTAATTAAGGGGAGGCTATAAGATAGAGATAACTATATGCCTAGAATAATACTAAGTAAGGGCTTAGTATGCCTAGTCTAGAATGTATAGTAGTAGGAAGAGTAGAAGAAGGAGTATATAAAGCCTAATAAGGGAAGTTAGTAGGTACTAATTGCTCTAGATAAGAGTAAGAAAGAAGATAATATAGAAATCGTCTTTAACTCCTAATAGCCTAAAGTACCTATAGCAACTATAGTACCTCTAGTATTCCCTCCTTCTACTACTAATACAATTCTAGATACTACTAAATCATAGTAATAGTAGTAGGTATAAGAGATAAGATTCTTATAATTAAACCTAGAATCATAATAGTTTTAGGAGTTTAAGGCGGAATTTAGAATATAATATAATATAGCACTTTTAGCTTTTTATAGTACTATAAAATTTTTAATTTTAGTATAAATCTTAGTATAAAATGAATATCTGCTAGTATCTTTACATGCCGTTTCTGTGATTTGTGTATAAAGTGAATATAGTAGTAAAAGCACGCGCAAGGTAATGCACAGATAGCACATATAGCATGCTCCAGTTTTTAGTATAGTTGCCTACCAAAGCGTAGAGGAGCATGCAAGATAACGCTTAGCGCGTCCTCGATTTAGCAAAAGTGATCCTCGACTTAGCAACAGTCAAATCCTTCCCTCAGATCTGCTTATCCTTCTCAAATTTCCAATTCTCCTATCAAATATCTCGGTGCAAACAATGGGTTATACTTTTTACGACGGGTCCATTGCGGTGGTCCAAAGTATCATCAAGTCCTTATCCAATATCCTGCACCAAGCCGAGCAACGTCCCAATGCTAGCACTCTGCTCGAGGCCCGTTTGCACGAGGACATGTACCCACTGGCCGACCAAGTCCGCATCGCGACCCAATTCTCCGAGAATATAGTCGCAAGACTAACCGGTCGGGAGCCGGTGGCTTTTGAAGGCAAGCCTACAACGTTTGCTCAATGCTACGAGCGCATTGAGACTGTGCTGAAAAGGCTCAGAGAGGCCGACAAGGATGTCGTAAACCAACATGGCGATATTGTTGGGACTACTCAAATTGGCCCGGAGAAGACGATTGAGATGAGCGGCGCTGCGTATGCTCATAGCATTGCCCTGCCGAATATCTACTTTCATCTTACAATCGCATATGGGATTCTGCGAAAAGAGGGGGTGCCGCTAGGGAAAAAGGACTACTATGTCGGTTTTTTCCCTCAACAACTTGCTGGAAGTCAGTAGAGGAGACTCAAAATCATGGGTTGAGGGGGCGGATCACGTGCTGGGTCACAAATGTAGCGTGGCTAGGCCGGCGCTTGGCCCTGTAGCTGTATATCATATTTACGGGACCCCCTTTTTTTGCCAGATCTTTAGAAGCTATTCTTTCGCTGGTCCTAGCGTGTACTCGACCCTGCTTATAACACCCCACAAACAACTTCTCTACTGTACCCGTCAGAGAAGCAGGCCGCTGTAAATGATAGTGACAGATACGACAAAGTGGAGAAAATCTGATTCGGTAGCAAATCGGCGGCTCTTTTGACGTAGTGAAGAATCTTTACTTTATGACGCAGACTACCCCTTTCATATACTTTTGCTGATATTGTGGTGGGGTGAGACGCTGAATTCGGACGAAGGGAGGTCAGGTGACTAGGCACGTGCCACGGACCTGTATATATAGGGCTGCGCGCCTCGCTTAGTGCTCTGCACCACACTTCAGTTGCAAATACACTCACTTCTGCCTAACTCTCTAGCCCTTGGCTTCCTTACTTGCTCTTGGTTTGGGTCTAGGCCCTACTACAATATGCAATCGCAAAAGTAAAAAATTAGATAGGAGCAATAAAGAGGGAACCTGCCCCCCTATATTGATGGCACCTAAAACCAGTTCTGGATCATATATATTACGGAAATAGTCATTAAAGACAAATTAAGTCTCTTAGTATGGCTTTGCTGGTGGATACCTTTGGAAGGATAAGGAAGAAGCAAAGTTATTACATTAGACTTTTTATCCATTTCCAGCCAATCATCGTTCTCTACAATCCTCGATTAAGGAACAAATATTGTCGTTAGCGCTGCTTCCACGAAAACTAAGCCTATACTTTAGAACACAAAGAAACAAAGCTGTTCAGATCCTATTCGGACAAATAAAATAAGTAAAGAGGACAATCACTCTATTGCGAACAATGCCGGGAAGGCAGAACAATGGAGGAAAAGGGATGGTTTTATATGATTCCTACGGCAATAGTTTCTCAACAACCTTTTACAACAAGTTGTTGCTGGGAAGAGCGGAGAAACAGCAAGATCATATTAAAAGTCAACTGCTAAGGTAAGTGTATAAATAAGGGCATCCCTTCTCGACCAATACTCTTTCTTTCCTCACCAATCGCAACACACTTACAACCACACTTACACTCACACTCACAACCCAACTCCCCACTCAACACGCTCCAACACCAACCAAACACCCTACCAAACTTACTCAACATGAAGACCACATTCTTCGCCACTGCTCTCCTTACCACATCGGCCATGGCCGCACCTTTGGCAAAGATTGGAGCCATCAAGCGAGCCCCTCAGCCAACTGTCCGCGACGATGCAGCTGGAGTCATGCTCTTGGCAGATGCCAAGAACCCCTTCACAACCGTCGTGGCCGAGTTCACTGTGCCCGAAGTACACCTCCCAGCATCCGTCAAGGGAGATGGAATGTACACCGCGGACATCTGGACAGGCCTGGGAATGGATGCAAACATGGACTTCAAGAATCCTTCCAACAGCTCCTTGATCCGAACCGGAATTCGCGTTTCAACTGGTAAGGCCGCCAACGGCAGCCCGGTCACAACCTATAATGCCTTCCACGACATCCCGCCTAACTTGAAAGTGCTTGTCAATGAGACGGATTTCGAGGTCAAAGCCGGAGACAGCATCAGCGCCGAAGTCTCATTGAAGACCAATGACCAAGGGAAATACACCCACATCGATCTCACTTTCAAGAATGCCCGAACAGGATTGACTGACGGACGCTCCCTGACCAATCCCGATGCTAGCTCAGAGTTCACCTCCATGGGAGGCTGTGCTGACTTTATCGTGTCCGGGAACGCGTCCACGCTCGCAAACTTCGGGACGGTCGACTTTTCTATTATCGAGCTCGCAGCCCATGAGCCTTTCGGGGGCAATGGCACTGGCGTCTCTGACCTCCTCAACAATGCGATGATTCTCACCATGGCCGCCGGTGGTAAGGACCTCGCCAGCACCAAGGTCTTGAACGGGTCAGCTATCGAGGTCAAGTATGTCGGTGCTTGAGCGATCAAAGCAACAACAATGCCAGTCTCAGAATGAGATAGCTCGCAGGAGGAGGAAGCACTTTAGAATGGTTACTTGGTGCTAGTGTAAGATAGGAAAATGAATTTCTTTCTCTACGCGAGTGTGGAGTGTCCTGGGTGGTTCTAGTGATTCGAAAACAAAAAACAATAGAAAAGTCATTGCAGATTCAAAACCAATGTCCCAAATCCAACAATGTGATTCATAGAATAATAAGTTATCTCTTTATGCCTTGTGTGTTGTTCCATCTTTATTCCCTTACAGTATTTGTTTCAAATTCCCACGTCACACCCTCAAACTCCTTTCTTCTCTCAATCAAAACATCCAGATCCTTGTCGGGTGAGATGGAGGCAACGCCTAATCTCTGAAACTCGCCTTTAGGCACCTGTAATTTATTGCCGTTACTCAGACTTAGCTCAAATCCAAGTACCAGCATGGCAACAAAGGCCGTTATCTCAGTAAACGCCAGATGTCTCCCTGGACACAAGTTCTTCCCCCCACCAAAAGGCATGTAAGCTTGATTTTGAGCCTTCTTGACGTCCTTCGGCAACGAATCCTGCGTGAGGAAACGTTGAGGGTTGAACTGCTTGGCATCGGGACCCCATATACTAAGATCTGATTGCAAGACACCAGTGGGGATTTGGACGAAAGCGCCTTTCTTGAGCAGATATTGATCGTTGAGCATAACATCTTCCAGAATCGTACGGACTGCCGCTCCTGTCTTCTTTAGGCGTAGGTTTTCGTTGAAGCACGCTGTGAGGAGGGGGCAATGGGATTGTAGCATGGATATATTGAGTGTTACAGTCTCGATGCTATTTCGAGTCCTTCGATTTGTGATTTTGCTGATCTCCTTCCGTAGGGCGATGACTAGGTCTGGTTGCGAGAAGATATGACAGATCATGTAAAAGACATTGGGGACAGTGTTGGTTCCTGCGGCCATGATGATAGTGATCTCTGCTTGGGATATTTCTTTAGTCGTCAAGCCCCATTGACGTGCAGCCCATGCTCGGCGTTGAACCAGATGGTTGGCATTCTTGTCGAGGCCCGCATTGTAATACTTCTCAAAAGCAGGCGTAACGACAGTTCTGGCTGCGTAGCCTTTGGGTGCCGTAAACTTTGGGAAGAAATCGAGGACCAACACTCCGATATCCTTCTCGAAATCCCTGACTGGAAGTTAGACACAATCCAAGAATTTGGACAAAGAAGCTTACCATATTGATTTTATAAGGCTCGGATCTTCTGACAAAGGGTTGGGCAACCCATAAAGCGTTGCTGCAGATCCAAGAGTGTATTCGTCGCGTAACCACCGAAACAAATGACATTCTTCTGGCGCTGTATTAATGGCGTTCAAAGACCCCGCAAGATAGTTGAGCACTCGGGCATTAGTCTCCAGCAGATTCGGTCCTTGTGCCAATGATCCATACATTTCTTGATGCAGGTCGGACATGTAGGAGCCCTCCCCCTTCAATGGTTGGAAGTTGACTATGTCTGTTGCGTGCTGACCAAATGCTACTGCTTTGCAACTGGCATACGCTTTGATAGTCTCGAAGTCAATTGCCTTGCTTTGACGGAAAGCAGCCTGCGCAAGTTCGGGTGATTGAATGATGTAGATTCTGGAGGAAAATAGTTTGACAGTATATATTGGTCCGGCATAACGTTCTCTAGGGTGATATTAGCATCAAGCATAATTGAAGATATTTATTGAACATCTCACACACCTCAGAAGTGTGAAGTAGTTATTATGGTGGCGTAGCAGTCCAATCATGTGACCAAAGATCGGGATTCTGGGGCGGACAACTGGAGGCTCTTCTGGATCAACATCTTCGGCGCCAAGGAACCAAAGGACAAGTAGGGAGAATGTAGCGACAATAAAGGCGAAAATTGACGGATATATTAATTTTGTCAGAAGGCCGACTAGGCTTTGCGCTGAATGTGGCAGAAGCATTATACGCACGCAGTAGGTAGATTTCCACTGGGTGAAAGACACACTCGGTGTGACGTTGGAACGTATGCGACCGTAAAGGTGGTGTTTTGCGGAATCGGCCCACTTCTTACTACCTTATTTAGCGCAATTCCAGTGCCCCCCCATACTTGCAGCCAATCACAGCCCTTCATTCCCCCTACACACCACCATGCCAACAGAGAAACGCTATAAAGGCTTACGTAAGCGCTAAGGTAAGATCTTATAGCATAATAATTTCGCTTACGGAGGTAGCCATTCAGTCCTATCTTCTATATTAATGCAGTACATAGAGCCGGAGTGGTCCCGAATTTGGCAGCAGGGGTGTGATTGGAGTCGCTTCGTAGCAGGAGTGTGATTGGAGTTGGAGTTGGAGTCGGAGCTATCGGAGGAAAACGGACCGTTAGAAATCCGTCCGATCGCCTAGAACCTGCCCTTTATCTATATATATTAGTACTAAAAATCAATAGAAAACGATACCTACATGTGATCCTAGGAATGCTAAAATCGCGATAGCTTTATAGCTTTATACTTTATTAAGTTTATACTATATATTACCTTTATTACTCTAGCTATAGCTATCTCTACTTAATTTATTATTATAAATTTAATTACTCTAGCTATAAGGTAGCTATATATAATAGGTACTAGGCATATTAAGCTATAATCTACATATTAAGAAAGGGAGTATAAGAAGGAGAGGGAGAGTAGGAAGGAGAGAGAGAGTAGGAGGAGAGAGAATAGGAGGAGAGAGAGTAGGAGGAGAGAAGTAGGAGGAGAGAGAATAGGAGGAGAGAGAGTA